>VZTL01084359.1:0-20943 GCA_013400535.1 Scopus umbretta
TATTTTTTCCCTTTTGTTTCTGACTGTAGGAATACATTGTTCGCTTGATTGTGGAGAGTTCCAGGCAGACATGACGAAAGGGACAAAACAGCTCAAGAAAAGAGACGTCCCGTGCAGCATTCATCAAATGCGCTGTTTGGAAACAAGGAATGAGCAAACAGGAAAGCACTTTAACCAGTGAGAAGACGGGATCCCAGCATGTTCTTGGCACCGGCGGGAACAATGGCGTGATGTCACAAGCCAGAATTCCCCGCGGTGGATGGAAGCCCAGCAAATAATTGTAATTCTTGTCTTGGGACATTAGCAAAATTTTTCCACAGTCGGTCATACCCCACTGGCTCCCTGTTAGGAAGTATGGGAAAGAGACATTGTCAAGTGAAGCTTCCTTTAGGAGATTCGTCGCCCCTCCTCCCTACCCCTAGATCAACGCATCAGTTGTTATAAATCACCGCTTTCTGCTGACTACAAGGAATTTCAGGGGTTGGTGCTGGGAGGCTGAGCACAGGGCTGCCCGAACAATATACTTCACAGAGTGAAGAAGGGTGCACACAAGGGTCCGGATACGTGTAAGGGTAAAGGGGCAGAAGTCTCAGCTGTCCTGTGCTTTGAGCCTACACAGCATCGGCATGGCGCACTGCCCTTACCGTTTCAAAGGAGCTGAAAACGGCAAGGAGCTTAGGAGACAGAGTCTTGCACAAACAGTGGTGTGTGGAGAATTTCAACCAAGTTTAAGGCTACTAAATGACATGAGCAACATGAGGGCATCCTCCAGATCCCAGACTCTCTTCCTTTTTTTGGCTTAAAGTGTGACCTGAAGTTCACTTGCAGCATCCAGGCATGTTCTGAAGCAGTTCTTGAATTCATCTTTGGCTCCTTTCTTTTGACAGGGGCTAGTTCCATGGGAAGACTGGGATAGCCAGGCAATCCTCACAGGTTGTGACAGCTTTCGCTCATTATTGGGCTATTACCGAAAATCCAGACTGCTCTCGCCTCTCCAAGATTTGCTCTGCAAGACCCCAGTCAGCTTCTCTGCAGAGCATGCCAACTCTGGGCTGTCACTTCCGTTTTTTTGCATGAAAGTTGGTGTTAGTACGATGGGGAGGTGGGACTGCTTGGCTGAGCTCGACATGGGATTACTCTTTCAACAGCAAAAAGGACTTCAATGAGTCTAAGCCAGTCATGAAATGGCAGCCCTAAAAAAAGAAGCATTAAGATCTGACTGTTTGCATTGTTTACTGATAACAGATTTGTCCCTATTCTATGTTTGTCTGTGGTTTGCATTATCAATGCCTGACTGTACCATGAGGGGTTGTTTACTCCACTCCCAGTTTCCAGATCTTTGTGTGTTTTCCCCGTCCTAGGAGTTTCCAGAGAAACTCTGTGTCCCTCACAGACATGGGCAGAAGTGGCATGGCCCAAGGCATTGGGATGGCCATCGGAAACTGCTAGAGCTGCCCTCCTGCCCCCATTTCTCCGTATCACAGACACAAGGCTTCTCTGTTGTGAAGGCAGAAATCCCACCAGGAAGGTGACGGGAGAAGGTGAAGACCATGCCCTGCAACCCCAGGGCTTGCTGTCTCCATCCTTTCCAGTGAGGTGGGAAGGGGGCAGGCGGCGGCGGCAGCTGGGCTGGCCTTTGCATGGACCACGTCTCACACCCTGGAGAGCCAGCCTGGTGGTAGCATCACACAGAAAGTGTCTGTCCCCGTGGCAGTACTGACCCCTTGGCGGGATGCTGCCCCTTGCCTACTTTACCTGTGCCTTGAGCCAGCCTGGTAAAGGACGTTATTTGCCTGGCAGCCTTGCCAGTGAGCTGCAGGAATGAATTATCTCAGAGCTATACTGCATGCAGAGGAGACAACGCCATAAGCTTTGCTCTGCAGGGCGCAGTAGCACTTTCCTGCTTGAGAGTTTAAATTTACAGCGGCCATGAGTGGCTATGAGACACCAAAGAGGGAGGGCAGGCACCAAATAAAATCATGCTCCCCTTCCTGCAGTCCTTCTCTGCTTTAACTAGAGGTCTCAAACATAATTTGAACAGGGCAAGTTTGATATCACTGGGGTTATGGCAATGAACAACTGCCTTGGGATGTCTGTCAGGCAGAAGGAGGCCCCTGCAACGCTGCAATTTGGGAAGCTGCTAATGAAAACTTAAGGGCAGTGAGAGAGAGGTGCGATTCTCAGTGATTTCGAAGGGGGAAAAATGAGTTGAATGTCTCAGAGACCTTTGAAATGTACTGAGCTGTCTGTAGTCTCAGATGATTATCACTCTGTTACACAAGTGTAATTAATTTTATAGCAAAGTAGCTAGTCCTTTAGTAAAACAAAAGAGGGCAGAGGTGAGATTTGCCTCTGGGACACCAGTTCAAATTAAATCCAGGAAGGGACTAGCTAAACTGGGGATGTTGTGAATATATATGGCTGTGTGATCACCTTTGGAAGGGACACTCAGCTTCATGCACCAGGGCCCTCCTATTATGTTAGATGTGGGTGAGACCTACAGCAGGAGCAGACCATATCTTATCCCTTATGGCAAGACTTGTCCACCTTCCTCTTCAGCATCTTCTTCTGGTTACTGCCACAGACCACAGACCTGATCTAGTCTGGTTTTACAGTTATGTTAAAGTCGTAATAAATGTGCTCCTGATGACATCCTTCCATACTGCCGTGGGAGCTCTTGCAGGGAAAGGCACCGGTAAAAACTTGCAACTCTCCCACACCAAGAAATTTGCTGATTTTTTTCAGCACAAGCCATTCCTTCTTGCAAAAACGTAGGGACTCCAAAGGCTGTCAACTCATCCTATTTCTTCCTCATTACCTGGGAAGCAAAAGTATGCTCGTCCTTTTTCTGTGGATGGAAAAGCTGCACCAAAGGAAAACATTTGGAGGTAAGAAAGTTTTTTATAGTTAAACTGAATGACAATTACAAATCTGTCCTGTGTGCCTGTCTGATTACATACTTTCTGTGCCCAAAGGGCAAGAAAAGAAAAGTGCAGTGTGTGTTTAGACAGCCCCATGGAGACATTCCTTGTATGTTGGGTGTTCATTGGAACACTTTAATATGGATGTCTGCATTTACTCCACCCTGATGGTTGAACTCCTTCAGATTTCCAGAATGATGAGTGACCTGGAATTTATAATTACAATAGGTGTAATGCAATTAATCACCACCTTGGAGCTGTCTCCTATCTCTAACTGCTTTATGGTACCAATCCTTTGCAGCAAGTGCATGCGAACAGCTTGTGTAACATAACTATTTCCAGCTGAGACAAGTTCAGTGGGGTTCCTACCACCCGGACAGGCGCGAATACCCCTTTCTGCAACAGCTGCTTTCTGCAAATGCCAAGATGTTCCAGGCTGCAGACACAGCAATATTCAGTATCCAGTTCAGATACCAGCAGATGACAGGTATGCTTGAAGTCCCCTTTAAGCAACTAGTTTTTATTTGGCCAACAGCTTGTATCCATTCCAGATATCTATTTCTAGGTCTTTCTTTTGGGGGAGAAATTTGAGGTAAGTATTTGGGGTAAGTAAGCTGCAACGATTGGTCAGAGACAGAAATTCATGCAGAGAAAAAGGCAGAAGTTAAATATAATTTGAAGAAAACCAAGAAAAGCAAAGAAAATGCACGTGTATGCCCTTTAAACCTCAGCACTTGTATGTGTGGTTAATTATTAATTATTGATATGGTTTATTGATGTATTGATGTATTGATTTGTGCCACCTAGAGGACAGATCCCGTTGTTCTGAACAACGTACAATCCATGACTCTACCCGACAAGTTTACCAAGGTTTTCCAATGAGAAGTGCTGATGCGGGAACACTGAAGAATTTGAACACTGAGAGTATCTCATTTTTCCCCCAAAATTATGGGTAGAGTAAGAAATGAAGTCCAGAGCTTTTAAATTGAACAGTTTGCTACATTCAGTGAAATTATTTCAGCTCTCAGTCTTGCTATTTGTTGCAAAATGATTGAATTGATTTCATTTTCTTTACGCAGGAGATAAAAATTGTGATGGAAAAAAATTTCTCCTGCCAAAATGCAACATTTTAATCAGACTTGCAACTTTTAAAAACATCTTGTTTTTAAAAGAAATCCGAAATACTTGATTTGAACAAAAAAAAAAAAAAAAAAAAACCAACCAAAAAAAACCAAAACCCAAAAACATTTCCAACAAACTAAGAAGGTCATAATTTCCATCCAGCTCTGCTTGCAATTTTGGTAGGAGATGAGAGACTCCAGTCTGCAGAAGCAGATCATTTAGGGAAGGAAACAACGAAAGTTTTACAAGAAAGTTTAATTAAAGTAGGAGTAATTAGGTGCTGAGGAATCACAACACAAACTTGGCAAGGGATCAGTCTATGCTACCAGTGTCTTTTTGCTGTATGTCTGCCCTTGGACAGATGTAACCATAATTTCAGTTACTGGTTAACCAGCTCGCCATGAAACTTCATTCTTACAGGCTGGTTTATGCTATAACTATTGGTAACTCACTGCAAGTCCAGAGGGATCAGAGCTGAGGGTAGCAACCAGATTTTCTGCTTCACTAGAAATTCTGCAATTATATATTCCAACATAAAATGACAGAAAACTATTAGGAGTTTCCTATTTAAAAAAAAATAATCCCATAAGCAATATTATCTCAGGTGGCAGAAAAGTCTTATTCCGAGCAAACAGCTGCAATTGTTCAGTCTCTTAAAAAGAATTTTAGTGTATTAAAGCAAAGGTTTCACTTTGAAAAGTAAATTTAAACAGAATAGCAATAAAATCCATGCCAATACTGTAGACATGAGACACTGCAAACCTTAACAGTGCTTACTTTTATTAGCTTTGCTGCTAATTTGTTGGTTTCAGTACATTCGGTGTATTTGTAAAGGATGTTTAACAATACTAGCTGTGTTTGTATTTCACCCAAAGTAGTTGCATTTCTAATACTCACTTTGTCTCAATTTCCCAGTTCTTCAATGGTGGACAAGAGAAGAAAGGAGGAAATCTTGTCCTTTTTCTTGCCACTTGTTGTTTTGACTGTTTATTCTACAAACTTCTTGGCTGTCTGTGATAGGTCTGAGCTCTCCGACCTCAGCTCAGAGACCAGGTCTCCAACGGGAGCTGCCGAGCAGGGAGCACAGTGTGGCCATTTAGTGGTTTTGCTCTGAAGGCCATGCGTTAGTTATGTCTGACATCTCTTGGATGCCACAAACCATCTCCTTTGTTACCGGAGATAATAGAAAGTCTAGGAGACAACAAGGCAGATGAGTTGCAGAGCGGTTGAGAGGACTTGGCCCCGGAGCTCTTACTATTTATACCTCAAGGATTCCTCAAAATAGCCTCTGCTGTGTTTACCGGGTGGTTTTCTCTGGCATGAATCATGTGGAGACATATGTTCCTCCTACTCAGCATTGCCTGCAGGTCATGGGGTCTCACCAGCTGATGGAGGAGCTCAGCCCTGGGGGGAGGCTGGGGAAGAGAGAGTTTCATTGTCCCATGTGGAAGGACACCCAAAAACCTTCTCAGCCACTTCGACCATTGAGGCTACATGATGTTGTCAGGTGGGAATAAGTCCGAACCTGCCACCCACCTTGACTCATCTGCTGCCCACTTATGGCCTGGCTGACACCATGTGCTGAAGCTCCTCTGATGGGGAAAGCTCAGCCCCAGCGTAGACACCAGTCCTCATCAGTGCAGTCTGCAGTGATAAGCCAAGAGGTGGCTGAGTGGGGTAGTCCCAGCCCATCAAGATGGCCCAAGGGTGCTTTTTGCATCTGATCAGGATGGAAACCTTGAACCCACATGCAGCTTGTAGTGCTGGATGTGGGAACAGCCTGCTTAAATCCCATCTTCACCTCCAAATAGGGACATAGACTGAGGAGGTTTCAGGAAACTCAGCGGTCCTCAGTGTGGTCACTGCCTCATTTTTTTCAGGCTCTTACGAAAGAAAGGTCTGGATACTTTCACTGAAAACCAAATGACAGGACAGCAGACTGGCCTGAGCCATGTCTCCACACAGCCCTTCTATAATCCCCAGTAGCCTCTGCTGAGCTCTCCTCCACTTGACCATGGCTGCACTCCTCCTTGTTCCCTCCGCAGCTGCCCACCACACCAGGGACTCAGCAAGCCCTGTCCTTCCACCACTGCTCTCCCTTCCCCTCTCAGAGAAGCATTGCTGCCTCCTGCATGGCCGCGAGCCAGTCCCTCTCACCATTTTCTCCTGTGGGCTCGGGTTTAGCTGGGCTCAGCCATAAGTCAGATGTGCTTCTCACCGCCCTCCCACAGACCCAAATTCCCACACCCCTTCATTTCCCTCTCTGCAATAATCCTCATCTCTCTGCCACAGAGGTTGTTAAGCTTGCTAAATTGATGACTACAAAGTACTGCAAATCCACTACACTGGAAAACTGAGTTCTGTACCATTTTTCTGCTGCAAGCTTCCTCCAGGGCCCTGGGAAATGCCAAAACACAGATTTCAAAATTTTAGGCATTGTCCTGCCAGCATGGCAAGGAGAAGATGCTTTAGAAATATGAATTTTGCTTTTGTCTCAGATGGTAAAACCACAAAGTGCTGCCACGCATAAGGGGGAGTCGGGACTCAGAGGAGACCCAATTTCAGTAGAGAGCTGCCTAAATTAGTGGGAAATACAAAGTAGGGAATTAGGCAGCCAGGAGGAGTGTTAACTGTGAACATTCCCCAGAAGTTCAATACAAGAGCTGGTCAGACCTTTCCCATGACAAGCGAGGTCCTGGAAGAAAAAGGTCTCTCTCTCCCTTCTCACTCTATCCAGTAGCCCACTTACTTCCAAGCTTCTACTTTAGCCAGTATTTAATTAGTTGCACAAAATATAAAGAAAGATATGAAAATCCCATCCCAGATAACCTCACTGTCTCCTACCAAGAGGGCTCTGTGTTTAATAGCCACAGCATAAACCAGGTAAAGTTATTCACACTTGGCCTCTCCCACAGCCCAGGAAAGTGCTGTAACCACCAGGCTTTGAGTCTACTAGTACACACACATGTCTGAGGGCTCGTCTCTGCTGTCTTTTGTGTGGGTTTGGCAAGCTCTGCACATGCCTAATGGATCAGGTCTTGCCAAAAAAACAGAAAGTGGGGAACGCCTAGTTTAAGAGTCTCTCCAGGGCTTGTGCACAGCAGCTCACCATGTCCAAAGAGCTAAATCCAGAGGGGATTAAGTGCTCAAGCCTAGCATGTAGGCACCCTTGAGAAACCTAAAACCTGAGCTGCCATCTAACACAGTAGGTGCTTTACGTTCCTAGGTGCTGACGTTCCTCCACAGGAGTGCACACAAAACTGTCTACACCCCAGGCCTTTTGACACTCATGTTTCTGCTCCTGCATGGCAGACATCCTGCATGAGGTACGTGCACATCCCCATGGCATAAACATTCTCCACCGCACTCAGACTGTTCTCCTCTTCCCTAAAACAACAGAGTTGTCCCCGTTGTTTTATGACATTTTGGAAAGGAATTCAGCAGTACATTGAAGGACACATAACAGAGCAGGGACAAACACTGATAACATTGGCAAAGTGGCAAACAGAGTGGGTGTTTGATATCTCCCCAAATACAGACTTCTACCCTCTGCTTAATGATAGGAAAAGTGTAGACAGGATATCCCTGCAGGGTGTCTCTTCAGGAGAGTTGTTGGCAAAATGTGTGTTTCTCTATACACAGTGAGCAAAGGTGCTTTGAGCCAGAAGGATTTTTTATTGTGTAAGAGAACAAAACAACAAAGAACAAAAGTAGTTTTCATGAGAGAAGCGTGTGAGTGTCTGTGTGCGTGTGCTCCCTCTGTAATAATCTGCAATGAAGTGAACAGAAATTGGCTGCCTGTGTCTCTAAATTGAAATCTAGCATCGCTGTAGACATTAACAGTCATAACACATGCAGAATTCCATACATGATAGCACTCATTTGCTTCCAAATCCCTTAAGAAAATCTTTAGATGAAAGAGTATAAGGCTAGTGTTTGCAGGTGTAATGCAAGGCTGGTTGGTTGTGGAGGACAAACTTGTCCCCACAGGGTTAGAGACAGTGAGGAGAAGTCAGTCTTGTGAGGGAATGCATGAGAAAACACAAGCAGATGCTTAGGATGAAGTTGGTGTTTGTAGAAGGCCATGCATGCCTGGACTGCAAATTGAAGGTAGTTGGGTGCTACCACTTCTGAGAGTTGATTTCTGGGGGAAAGATGGGCACATCTTCCGCTTTGCAGTCCCACCAGAGGGTGAGTGTGTTGAAATTAAAAGCCAAAGCCTTCCACTGGAACGGCATGTACAGGACAATTTATTCCTGGGGTCAGCTAGAGCTTTATTGTCTGTAAAGGGAAGGGGGAAAATTGGGTACAGAGAAGAGTGATGTGTGTTATTACTAATTGCTCTTCAGAATCCAAGACTTTTTCAAGAACCTGTGTCAAAGACAGCCCAAGAGTCTGGACAAGATGACTCTATCCAAAAGACTAGCCGCAGCATCAAAATGACTGAAGAGTCTGGATGACTTTGGTTTGAGCATCCAGAGGTGGGGAGCTGGAGGGACTTGCCTTTAGAGAGGGTCTGTCATTGCACTCCAAACCCATGTTCCTCTAAAGTACTGGACACTCAAGAATCAAAACATTTGAAGTTGTCTGTTGTCTTTGAAGGTCTGTCCATTGTACAAAGTTAGTTTCAGAAAAGTCTTTCCAACTCAGCTTTGTTCTGAGTTGGTATGAAGAGCACAGCAGGTCAACTTTCCTTTCACTGATCGCCCTGCAGCTTCCAGCACAGCTCTGAGTGGTCTCGCCATTCTCCCAGCAGGACCTAATGCTGTTGCCTATGCAGAGCAAGAAGGAAAGGAGTCCATCAGGAACAGCTTTTGAACCTACTGTTAATATTTGACCTGATAAGTTATGAGCCAAGAGGGGCTGTTAAATGCTTTAGAGGCTCAGCTCTGGCTCAGTCATCCTCTGCCCTGCTTTTGCAGTTGTTCAAATCACCATGGTTTTAGACTCAAACCTTTGTAATTCAGTGCCAGCAAGACAGGCTGCTTTGCACAGCTAATTGCACGCAGCAGCAGATGCCTCATTGTGCTATGGTTGTCTGGACATGATATAGCAGAGCCCTGGTCTAGCTATGTCAGAGGGATGAACAGAAATACTAGGAGGATGATCTGCCCTAGGTTAATGGCATAATGAGAGAGGTGTGAAAATTATGAGTTGTGGCAGCCTGGGAGGCATCTTATTTATCTACGTGGTGACAGATGCCACCTAAGGAAGGGGTATATGTGCTACAGACAGATGATGTAACACAAATCTGAGTTAACATTAGGCACTTTTAACAATAACTATTCAGATGACAGTTCACGGACAGCACACATTCCTGCAGGCAGAGAAGCTGCAACCAAGAGTGCACCCCACCCAGCTCTGCAAAGCAACCCTAAGGCACAAACCTATACAGGCACAAGGGCTTGCTTGAGAAGGGCATGTTGCACCCAGCCCTTTGTTGTTTCACAGTGCTTTGTGTCCTGGGTTGTTCCAAAGGCAATTGCAACCAGAAGCCACAGGCACAGTGTCACTGTTGGAGGCATATGGCCATGTCACAGCAAGAGTAGACTACATACACGGCGGAGAAGGCAAGATGTTCTAGGGGAGCATGAAAGAGTTTCCCCCTCCAAATCAAGGGCTGAGAATGACTCTGTTACTGAGATCATTTGTCAGGACCTCTGCAGCCATGGAGATGATACTCTGTTATGTCCTGTGTCACCATGGTTTTAGACCACTGACTTCTGGATCTGGTCATCAGCATCAGGTGTGACTAGAAGCACTTCAGCTTCTCTAACCTGCTAGCCTGTGCAAGCAGAACAAGGGCTCAGGCTGAGGTACAGCACTGTTTTGTGGGATACTGTCTCACCTCAGAAATGCTTCGGCACCAGCCGTAAGAGTATGATTGCAAATCTCATTAAAATCTTCCTTAAAATCCTGGGCTCTGGATTCATGTGGTGCCGTGAGAATGTCAGCTTGCATGGTTTGAAAGGATGTTTCTTAGTTTGTGTAGTTCTAAAGTAAAACTGGAAAACACAAAGCCTAACTCGGAAAAAAAGCAGTTATGAGGAAGAGCTTCCTCCCTGATTTTAGAGAAGGGGCTGGGAATGCAGCCTGGAGATGGTGGCCTGACTTTCTTCTGGAGGAACTTCTGTGGCTTCTGCAGTGGCGCTACCTAGGAATCACCACTGCAGAAACCTCACTCCGTATATTATGAACCAGGGGGGTTCATGACCTGTTAGACGTGAATATCTCCCCAGCTTGAAGCCCCACTGCCATGCTGCTGTAATACGTGCTGCCTGGCTTAATCTTGGCTAGAATCGTGCAGTCACGCGGCAGATCTTGAGCAGCACAGTAGCACCGTTCCAATATGATGCTTTGCAGCACGTAGGGGCGAAAAGGGACGTGGGACGCTTTCACGTGCCACGTTCCTCAACTGTCAAGAATCAAATACCTCCATGTGGTCAATCAAAAAAAACCTGGATTTTAATCCACTGAGATGCCAGCTTAGTTTGGCCTTGACATAAGTGCTGAGAAAGGATAAAAGCTTCTGGGAGGACAGGCCAGATGGGAGGATTATCTCCACTGTTTTGGGAAAGGCTCTGACTTTACAAACATTCACTCACAGAAATGAACAATAACATCTTTTGCGGTAAGTGCTGCCTGCACTGAGCCTTCTCCCCAGCTTGCTGATATGCAAATCTCACCACACGCAGCTGGGCTGGAGCTTTGTGGTTGGCAACCTCTCTGTACCAATTTTGGTAATAGCTTTCTACGTGACTCGGGTATGACTAAGCAGAAAGGAATTAGTGGGGACTCTTTGTTCTTGAAGCTCAGCCGAAATATGAACGTGCTGGCCTGACAAAAGCCGTCTCTTTGCATAAAGAAAATAAAGAGGTCTGGAAGGTTAATGAGTGACATAATCAGCTCTCTGGGAAATGCGCATAGGCAAGGAATGAAAACAATGTGCAACGGAGATAATTGATTACCCACAGTGTTGCACTCACCTGTGGCGAGCATGGATTCCCCAGCATGCTGACTAAACACGGCTCAAGGGGCCTGGTGATGAGGCAAAGCCTGCAAAGGGCGCATCTGGGATCCTCTGCACCTCTGTTGTGCTCAGGGGAGGAAGGCTGGGTCTGAAGGTGAGCTTTTGAAACAGGCTGTTGAGGTGCAAAGTAGGTGAGGTGTGCAGGAGGAGCAGGGAACGCTGTACCCTTTTCCCACCCTACTTTTAACTCAGGTTGTAGTCTGCTGTGGAGATGGAGGAGATGTGAATTCCCCTTCTGGTCACCAAGTGCTTAAGTAAGTATTTGAAGCTCTGATTTACTTCCTAAAGCTGGAAAATAGCTCTTCACAAAGTCCTGTCCAAAAACAGCCCTTGTTCTATATTTGAAATAAATGGTGTCTGCCTAATGTCAGGGCAGAGCTGTGCCTTTGGGAAGAGGAATTTCCCTGTAGCCTTCCTGCATCCTTACGGTCAGCGGGCAGCAAGAGTTGAGACACACAATTCATTTCCCCAAGGATTGTCTCCAAGCAGTCTTCAGTCCCTCAACTCCATGTCAGGAACCTAAATGTTTAAGGTTACAACACTCAGTGGTCACAGCACCTAAATACCATCGTTGACCTGCCTATGCCAGAGCCAGGAATACCCCTGTGGGGTGGCAAGGAGGTAGAAGAAGGATGACCTGGCACCCCTGTGTGCTGTGTGATGTCAGATTATAGCACGGAGCTGTCAAACAAGGCATGAAAATGAACTGGAAGCTGACTTTGGTTCAACGTGTTATACCCGTGTCACCTGTCTGATGTAATGCTGCTTTTGATGACCACACAAATGACTGACACATGAACAAAGCTTTCACCTGCCTGCTGAGCGAGGATGTGAACTCCTGTGCATCACTCCCAAGAGGTCTGCTGAGCACAGGAAAATAGGCTGTGCTGGGCTCTGGCCTCCCTGGCCACGTCCTTACGGCGATGGAGGAAACCCTCCGCTTGCTTCAGTCAGGCAGCCACATTGCACACAGAGCCTCCCATCCCAGGCCATGGAGACTGTCAAAGATCAAGAGGTCTGTGGAAATTATTTTAGCCTAAAAACTTCAAACAGACAGTGAATGCACGGTCAGGAGCAATACCAGGCCAGGATGATATCAGTGGATTGCAGAAGACATGGGCCTGTGACTGCATGAAGGACTTGCCTCCACTGCCGTGCAATGGGCAGCACAGAAGGACATGAAGAATCATGTCCCTACATCAATGAGTGCTGGGGAGGCTGGAAGGCAAGACACTATTGTTATCACCCTGACTTAAAGGTTTTGTTTTCTGTTCTCACAAAGAATGAGTAACAGATCAAGCTTGTTTCCTAAAAATGTATTAATCACTTATGGCTGTTTCCCTGCAGTCTGTTCTCTGCAGTCCCTGTAAAATCAGCTTCCAGGTCTGGGAATGTACACTGTTTTATTCACAGTTAACTCTATTGACATCAGTAAAGATTACCCAGGAAATGAGAGCACTGAGTTCCATCTCTCCGGTCTGCCCCAGCACTGCTGGAGAATGGCTGGGCTCCCCAGCTTCAAAGAGGGGATCGTAGCACTGCCCTTTCCCCCAGGGTGCAAGGGAGAGCGGTGAGGATGTCAAAAGGAAATGTAACCAAACCAGGGATGGCCATTGGCCTGCATGCCCTGTTGGGGTTTGTATTCGTTGTCTACACTGCGCTATGATAATTAGTTGTTGTGACCAGCCTCAGTGTCAACAGGGACATCGGGATGCCCACCTCTCCGCGCGTGCCCCATGTGTGAAACCACCCTCTTCCCAGTGCATGCTATCATACGTGGGTGCCAATGAACATTTCTAACTCTGCTGGTGGCTTCAGCTCCTTAGTAGATGGTTCATTTATGTGAAAATGTGTGCAACGTCTTATTCTGGGTCCTGGGAGATGAGGATCTGGAGCACAAAAGCAGTACAACCAGCAATAAACTTTCCATGATCGTCCACAGCAAAAGTTTACTGGAGGAGGGAAGGGAACGGTGATCTCCATTCTCATTTATCAGTGTCGGAGGGGACAATTTTAATCATCACTGTCCAGCTTTAACCTCGCACAAAGTGGCAAATCTCAACCTGATTCTTATTCTTATTCAGCACCCTTTCCCTGTTTTGAATGTGGATAATGCCATGTACAGAAAACACCTTTGCTGTTCTCTTTTGCTGTGCCTGTTTGACCTTGGTAAGCAGGTTTCCAGGCCAGGAATTCCTGTGCCCTCCTGCGCTCTCAGTCCAGAAGCAGTCACCATTATTAATGCATCAAAATGTGAAAGTCATTTAGGTCGGGCGTTATCCCCTTCAACATGAGCAAAGACCATTACATCTGCCGAGTCCCTCTGTAGGACTATGTGCCTCTGAAAGGTTTTCCTCTGACCTGCCTCCACCCTCTGAAGGTGTCTCCCACACACCACTGAAGCAAAGGCTGACTAGCTTGGACATAGACATCTGATGTTCAAAAATACATGCTCAGGCGGATTAATCCCATATCCGCTAACCCTCCAGGCTGGGGAGGAGAGCATTTCTGGGCTTGTGCTCCTGCCACGGCACAAGCAGGCTCTCTGGACATGTCACATTTCCTCCTTCCAACAACAACCCCAAGATGAATGCCATTTTCCTGCAGGTATTCCTGTCTCACATGGGCACTGTGTGGAGGCCTTCCCTGGCCCTGGAGTGCAAACTGTGGGGTATGAATCAGCCGCGCTGTCTTGAGACACTGCTTCTCTTCAGCTCATTGAATTAGAGGAGGGGGGAATTCTTTGGAGGTTGACAAATGGGACCCACTAGAGTCCAAGCCTCATTAATGCCTGGGGTCATGAGAAGCTCAGAACAGCAGCTATAGCTGAAGGAATCTCAGAAAGATAAATATCAGTCCCCAGGGGATGCCCAAAGGAGGAAGAAGCCCACTGGGAGTCTCATAAATGCATGTCCAATGTTTTCTTTGCTCCTATTTGCAGGCCCCTGTTGGGACAGTCATTGTGCCCTGGAATGTGGTCACACTTTGTTCGTCAAGCGAGCCGCCTTGCCAAGATACTGATCGGCACATTGCTCTCCTCAATCTGGTCAGTCAGGTGTGGAAGTGTGAGGGACCAAGCAGGAGGGAAAAAGTGCATGCTGCAACTAAAAACTCAAATCATCTGTCACGATCTGGGAAAAGTATTGGCAAAGGGTCAGAGAAAACAACATTCAACCCAGTGGCCTCTCCCGTGGCTCCTTGGAGCAGCTCCAGCCTCACACCTTTGTTAGGCTCTGGACAGATTTCAGTTTTGTCTCTGTCAACACTTCCTTCTCTCCAGCATTGCCCTCATCGCCTCAATCGATCACCGTCGGCGTCTCCTCTCACCTGTACATGGGCTGGCACGGTAACCTTTCCCTAAATCAGCACCTCAGAGAAATTATGGCCATGTCTGTAAACGAGGTACAGGGCTTTCAGAGGGAGCACAGTTCATCCCTGGAACAGTGTTGCAGGGAAGAGTTGACTTGCCATCACTTGGCATCCACAAATGAAGCCAGAGTGGCTCCTTTGGGGTGATATGGAGCCATGAACCACTGGGGAAAACAGTAGGGCATAAGAGTCTTCAACCTCCTACACACACAGCATACTGCACCCACATCCTCAACTCCAGCTAGCCTGGGCAGCTTCCTTTCAGGAGGTTAAACCATGACTTGTCTTGTGGTTGGACTGCATTGTCTTGCCTTGTCTTTCCATGTAGGAGTTGGAAAACAAGCTCTGCTTGGAGTAGATTAACCATGACAGACTCAAGGAGATCATAATGGCATCTGTCATATACCCAGCCTTGCAAGTACAGTTCTCCCTCACACATGGTATTGATGCACAAAATGAAAGCCACACCACAGATGTTA
Source organism: Scopus umbretta (assembly GCA_013400535.1). NCBI lineage: Eukaryota > Metazoa > Chordata > Aves > Pelecaniformes > Scopidae > Scopus > Scopus umbretta. The sequence goes on from VZTL01084359.1 coordinate 14,922, forward strand.
ACAAGATTTAACTTAGGGGGACATTATAGCTGACCTGTCTAGGGTACTACTGCAACCTTCCTGCAGTATCTGTGTGTCTGAGGGGCAGTGGTGAATCTATTTCACATACCTATGAAGGAGGGCAGGCCCAACACCTTCATTTCATAGTTGAGGAGCAAAGGCATGACAAGCAATGGTCCAGATCCACACAAGTAGGCACCAAACTCCTACTGAAGCACCTACTTCCCCACTGAAACCACCAGGCAGTTCAGAATACAAACCAGGGCACCCCATGTCCTGCAGCTTTCCCACATCCAAGTAGTGATGGGTTCCTTACAGGAGATGTCTGCCTTTCCACTGACAATCCAGTGGGGAAAGTTAGGTCCCTTCTTCCCTCAAGGATCCAGTCAAAGAGTGTTTGGGGTAACAGCCCCGTATCAAGAGCACTTCCCCAGGGAGGGGCCTTCTCTTCCTCTGCAGGTCATGCTTTCCCAGTGGAGGGGGCATTCCCCATTTGCAGTCACCCTGGTTTTGCTGAGCTGCTGGAACTCAAGGGAAAGTGTTGGTGTGGGAGGAGAGCGCGCTGGCTGCCCTGTGGTTACAGCACTCCTCTGCGTGGGGTCAGAGCTGGATCCAGTCCCAGCTCCAGCAAATCTATTAATTTTGTTTATTTTCATTTTATGCAAAGGGAAAAAAAAGAGCAGGCAGAAGGGCTGCAACAGCAGGTCCCTTTTCCCCAGTGTGTGACTGGAGAGATGATGATGTACGAGGTGGCCAGCACCCACCCTGCTACCCACCGTCTTCAAACAGGAGCAAGGCTGGCTCCCGTCTGATGAAGACAACCACCCTTTCCAGTAGCGTCCTTATATTCTCTGTGGGGAGGTGGACACTTCTGGAATCACTTAGGCAATACTCTGTCCACAGAGAGAGGAATACCAAAATTAGGCTTCTTGGCTCATTTTCTGCAGATTCTCCAAGACAATGGCCTCTCCTCTGACGAACACAGTTATTCTAGGCCATCTATCTCTTCTGACCATCCCTGAGGCAAGGCATGCACAATTTCCAGAGGGCAGCACTTGAATTAGAAACCTAAATTAGGCGAACTGTGTACAGCTCCAAGTAACTTTGCAGTTCAGATCATGTGTGACTTCTTCAAAATCACCAGGACATGTGTGGCGAGCACTGATCACAGCTCAAATATTAATTGCCTTCCCGTTAGGCACAGGACCAGGAGATCTCTCACATTCACCTCCTTATTGCCTTGCAAGGCAGTGGTCACAGCAGTGCTGTCAGGATGGACCTGTTGTTTTTATGTCACCAGGTTTAATCCCAGCCTTGTTCTTAAGGATCAAAAAATATTCACACCTGACTGCTGCTCTGTAACCAGGGCATCTTGGCTTGGTCCGCCTGCCACCATTGCAGCGCACGTTGTGGCTGTCACAGGGTGGTTGTCCATCTTCAGCCGAGCTTTCCTGCCCCAGTCAAAGCCATGACAAAGAACCTGGAAAAACACGTTGGCAGAAAGATACCAAACCTTTGTCATACCTGACAGTACCCAGCCGGAGCCTTGCACTGACGATTCCAGAGGTCCCACGGAGGACAGTGTATGGGTAAGACTCGGGTGGGGCTATTCATTCTTATGGTTCAAATGTTCATTTACTACCAACCAACTGCAGAAAGCTATTATAACATACAACATTTGTTATTTATACAGCAATTAGAATACAGCCATGCAGAAACTGTCCACATGCTTAAAACATGTCCCCTTTTTTGGCATCAGGGAAACTTCAGCATTTAGTTAACGCGCAGCTTGTTGCTGGGGTTCGCTCACTGCTGGTCACCCTTACCAAGAAGCCTGTGAAGCCTGACCAGCAAAGGGAGCTCCAAAATCAAAGGTAAATGATCTTCTCCCATGCCAGCTTCTGGCTGAGCCAGAGGATTTGGGGGTCTTCCTAATGGGTGGAGGGATGGGGAGGCCAGATGCTGATTTTAGCCACACTAGCATGACCTCGGTTCAGCAGTTTGCCCGGAGGTAACCGAGCTGTGAATCCGGCTCTCGACGTGCACGACATCGGGTAGTGGAGGTTGTACTAGAGGCTGTGGCTGAGAGTGACTGACTCAGATGGCAACAGCCTGGCAGTCCTTCAAAGAAGCTTTCTTTGTCTTCTTTGTGGGAGGTGTAAATGAATTGAATGGAGACGCTGAAGGCTCTCCCGTGCCAGTTATTAGCAATCTCACTTCTATATATAGCTTCTGCCTAGCTTACTCTGGGTGAGCAAGCAGAGTGGCATGTGAGTTATCGCTCTTGTCACGTTCTCCTCTCTTGATTACATGCATTTCGTTTGCTTGCTCTATAGCGGTGATGTAAGGCAGGCTAAAAGAGGCTGCAATGCCGCGCGGCTTCAACAGGCCGGAGCTGCAGTCTCCCGTCTGCAGTTAGGAGCTACCTGAAGCGTTGGCACTCCAGGGTGTCACAGCCTCCGGACAGGGAGCAGAGCTCCAGGCAATCCTCCATGGAAAGCCGGGCAGTTTCCAAGCTGTTTCCCCATCTGTCTGGCCCAGCAGTGGCTCATGTGCAAGAAGAGAAGCAGTGGGAGACCAGCAAAATTGCACTGGAGGAAAGCAGTGAAACTTCTTCCTGTGCCCCCCATCAAGGAAAAGCCAATCAATCAGAGGGTTTTCAGAAATGTGGTTAATTTTCCTGTTCTTTCTCATTTCTCTGCATTCTGGACGGGCACCAGAATCAACATGACAAAGGCTGTTCAAATAGCACCATCGAGCTCACCGGATCCCAGCTGTCTCAGGGGAGACTGGCGAAAAATACCCCGTGCACAGAGCCTGTTCATACTAACCCAGTATAAACATGCCCACTTTGTACAGATTAGCAATATCTGCTTTCCCTCTGAGCTGCTTCATTCCCTCAACCGAGCAGCCCTCAGATGAAGGTGCTTTTTTCTTGTGCTTTCTGAGGGGCAGCAAGTGCAGCAGCACCTGGAGCTTCACACCAGCGAGCAGGGATGAGTCAAAGAAGTTAATTAGAGATAGTGAATCTGGGCCCTGTGCCCCATTCCCTCATCTCTGCCTCAATTAGGAGACACTACCAGGCAGCCTGGGGGCTGATCCTTCTCTGGGTCATCTGTGCCAATGCAAAATGGCTGCAAAGCGCTCTGGTGCTGAGTTTAGAGTACCAGGTCCCTGCTGCACACATGGTTTGAAACACTCATTTGCACTTACAAGGTCCTGAGGATGCCGGTGTAAACGGGCCATGGGTGTTAATTATCAGCCTCTGGTGATTTCATTCTCTGTAGGTCTGGGAGCAGCTTTCCCCAACCAGTTGCCCCATGGGTGAGCGAAAGCTGTAAGCCACCACTTGCACAGAGGCAAAGCCAACGGTGTCCCTGCTGTGATCGCTCTCTGCGGATCCCGTCTGGATGCTCTATTGTGTACACGGTCTTCCCACGGGAGCAGATGTTGGCAGCTGGTGCCAAGCAGGGCCCCTCCACCATGGTCCCATCTAAGCCCGGGTGCCAGGTGCTGAGCATGCCAACAGTTCACAACATTGGCAGGACCCTGGGGCAAGATTTCATGCACGCGGGCGAACACTGAGCCCCTTCGAGTGCTGAGGGTGTGTGTGTTGGCAGAATCAATTAAATTTCTTGGATCACCACCAACAGCTTTGTCTCTGTTTGGGCCAAATTCCCAAAGGGGCCCCTTCACTGCTTCCATGCTGGCTGTGGCCAAAGTCTCTTGAGAACAGATTGGTCCAAGTTGGAATATGTTTTAGATAAACAGCGTGTCAGGTTATGGCATGTGCCCAACAGACTGAGCCAGTCTCAAATGCAAACCTCACCCGCGAGCCCAGCTCTTCGGAAGAGATGACAGTGGACTATGACGATGGCTGGGGGCCCACCATGGATGGAGTACACCATGAAGTCCTTAATCCCGAAAGAAACCTCAGCAGCCAGGATATTTTCCCTTTGATTGTGGCATACCACCGACCAATTGCTCCTGGGTGTAATTTTAAGAACAGGCAGTATAATTTCAGATGCCGACCTTTTACAACACTGCTGGCCCATCCCAAAGCAGTGGTGGTACCAGGTTGGTGGTGACTCAATGCCTGCAGTACATGGCTGGGCTCCCCTGTCTGCCCCCTTCCATGGTGTTATCATCAGCCTCATTGAAAAGGGGAACTCACTTGGAATAAATTATACAACTGCTCTTTTCTTCCCCTACAAGAGAAACATGAGCAGAAGTTGCCTGAGCGGAGCGACAGGCTGATGCAGTGAATAAACACGGAGCCTTTTCACGGTGAGGCTCCTCCAGGCACCAGGGCTATCTGAGGGTGAATTACAGCAAATAAGAGAGGCCGCTAGCAGCCAAAAGTGCAGAGACAAAAGCCAGAGCCAAGCTAAATGTTTCCAAGCCCAACTTGGGAATCCAAACCTCCAACTGGGTTTGAGATTCAATGAAGCCTTTTTCTCTCTCTCCCTTGCATGGGGCCACCCCGGGTAGGAGGCAGAACAGTGAAATGCCACAGAGGAGACAACTCATGTTGACCTGGATCGACCCTCTGAAGCATTGCCACATCATGGGCACCCCTGTTGGGTGTAAGCAGCCCGGGATTGCTTCTGGGCTAAACCTTGGGTCTCACGCTGCAGGCAGCATTCCTGGGTGCGCTGATGATGCAGGTGTAGTCTTTTTCGGATATCCTGATGGTGAGTGTGCAAATAAAGCTAGGAAGATAGCTAGGTATCTACCATTTTACATTGTCAACTTCCCAGGGCTTTACTCAGCTCTTTCTCAGACAAGTCATTTGTGGGTGGTGATTTGAGTAAGGCATGAGTAAAGTATGATTAATGCTACCTAGGACTGACACTCTGACAGAGTCAGTCACTGGACCCACAAAAGGTAGCAGACATAACACCACTCTGACAGACCCACCATTATCATTTTATTTTAAAGAAAAATATAAATCTAGCGTCAATTTTTGACAATAGATTTTGATAAACTGATTTTTTTTTTTTCATTTTTAAGACTTCAGTCAATCAGACTGCACAAAGAGAGGGTAGAAGGGGAAGCACGTTTTTTGCCAAGTCTTACCTCTCCCACTGCCAGAGTATATCAGCCATCCACCACACTTCTAGAGTAGGCAGAATGATTCAGTCTAGCTGTTATTCTGCTGTATGTTTTTAAAATATCAGAAATGATACTTTATATATATGTATATATATGTGTTCGTGTGTCTCTGTGTGTGGGATATATATATATGTGGTATACAGACATATATACACACACCATATGTGTGTGACTATACATGTATTTAAAAAATATGTACATCCAGTGCTTAGACCACAGTGTCCTGCTTTCTATTCAATGCATAAGCATTCTGTAGCTACAGTGCATCCCCTCTTTATTCTACCACAAAAATAAATGTTTTTCAAGCCTCAGAATTTTTCAGCAAATGAAGCTTCTCCCCACTCTATAACATTTTGTTTCCAGAAAATATTGCATTAAGTTCCTAGAAGAGGTGACCTGATCAAGTGGTCACTGCGATGCAGAGAGCATCTGGTCTGGGGACTGATCCCTGGAAGCTGCACCCCCTGCATCACTTCTCCAGCATTTCTTTGAAGGAACATCCTGCAGCTTCTCTGTACTGGCCAGCAGAGAACAGCAGACTCCACAGCTGGCAGACTCAGGCACTGGTGTCGGACCAGCTGCTGGGTGAGCAGGGCTGGAAGGATGCATATGGTAAAGGGAGAGACAGAGGAGTCCAGTAAAATCCCGATCATAGTTTATGTGGCCTCCAAAGGGCTAAGTCTCCTGCAACTTTAGACCTGTCCCTCAGCACGGCACTGGCCCTTTCCGACACCAGGTCCGTTACTGTTGGTCTCCCCTTGTCTCTGTCATTGGTCTCTGTTGTTGGTGTTCCCCTTCCAGCCTTGTGATTTCCAAACTGGTCCTTTCAATGCAGCCCAGCCTCTCCCATGATGCATGGGGATCGCCAAGAAACAATTAGTTTCTTAGTAGGCATGGTGTTGCTGGG
>VZTL01084387.1:0-16900 GCA_013400535.1 Scopus umbretta
TTCTGCTTTGCATTCAAAATACCCTTAGTATCTGCATTTAGAAAATAACTGTGAATAACTCCTGTGTTTCAGGGCAACAACTGACCATCTAGGAGGAATCCTGCTCTCAATATGTCTTCCTCTCTCTTTAATTTAACTTTGCAGAGCATTGGTGATTGGCTATAGATGGAAAACTGAATGGGAAAACTGGCCAAGAGGGTACCAATAACCTACATCTAGCCATCTAAGTCATATGGTCAGAATCAAACTGATCACCAGATCAAGCCAGGTCCTTAACTTGGTTTGGCAGGAATCCATAAAACCTTTTTTTTTTCTTTTTTTTTTTTTACTTTCTAGTGTAACAGGGGTCACAATCCATTAAATAGGATCATTCCAGAATAAGACTAATCAATTCCCAGGGGTAGCAGTAGCGACTGTATGTATGAACAAAACAAAAAACTGTATTCTACTGAAGACATGAATATTTTCTTCTTACTAAAGTTGTTAGGATCAGTATATAGGTAGCTGAGTGAATGGCCTGTGATACAGACAACATTCAGATGATTTAGATATCCCTCTGATCTTAAACACTGTGAAACTATTAATCCAGCTGCTCTCTATAGTTTTAGAGATAGATATCTTTTGGTTTTCAAGTCTAGAACATCTCTTTTGAATGTGTAAGATGTATGAGATTTCAAAATTATCTGTTTTCAGAGATGTAAATCTTTCTTAGGCAATCTGCATTTACATTTTTGTTTAGCACCCCAGGCCATATTTGTTATTTAATCTGCCTAATGTCAGAAGGAAGCACAGCTCTGTAAAGCCATGTGGTGATGAATAACACTCCTAATGGAGTTATAAATTGAGACTAATTGGTTTACGTGATTCTTATTAAGTCCCATTTCAGCTGGTTAATGGAATTTTGTTTGGCAGGGGAACAGAGCTAATGTTATCAGATAATTTTCTTTTGAAAATGGCTTAAATTTCAGTCTTCCAGATCCATGGTATCTAAATAAGTCAGGGCCATTGCCCCTAAAAAAAATCCTTACAATGTACGAACACAAGAAAATGACAACGGTATCAATAAAGTGGCTTTAATATTTCAGTGCATTTTCACACCCTATCACCATGTCTTATGTTGCCTCCAAAAATGGCCAAAACATTCCAATCAGTGAAACATGTCAGCAGAGACTTTAATCCCATCTCACAATTGCTTGAATGGTTTCAAATGTCACATAATGAACAAATAAATTGACTTTCATGAAAACCAGATTTGGCAGGAATGCATGAATGCCTAGATAAATAAGCAAACTGGGACTAAGGGGTACTTCTACCCAATTTGTTGTTTTTCAAGTGTAATAGTTCCTAAATTAGTCTCAAAACATGGACTGGTTTGAAACTTGAAATCAATATCCACATACGATTTGAAAGTTGATGGCTTGCCTGATCATATTAAGGTTCTGAGGACTTTTTTTTTTTAATTACCAGTATAATCCAATGATCCAGAAACATCTTGCCAAGTATAATACCCATATAGCAATTTGTCTGCATCAGTAACTGCTGCTTCCTTTGACCATTGCTGGTAAGACTAGGAACACCATGTTTAAGATTACATAGAGTGCAAAGTTCATGAAGATTAATAGTACTAATATGGGTTTCCCTATTTATAAGCTTTAACAAGTTTATACTTCAGCACATTATAATGCCAACACCAGTAGGGCATAGTTTAACAATCACAGATATTTAAGAAAAAGAAAAGAAAGAAAAAAAAGTAAAAAGATTAATTTATTCCTATGAGCACAAACAAGAATTAGAACTTGCATTAATAAAATGTGGAATTCCTAGAAATAAAGCTTTCCTAAATCAGCTGGGTAGGTAGCATTTAAGGAACATGTATGGTTCATTAGGGTGCCTGAATAAAAAGAAAGTGTTCAAAGTGTGGCCCCTGCTAAAGGAAAGCTGCGTGAAGCTACGTCCCCAAACACAGACAGCTGGTCTTCATTGTGACAGCAGGGCAAAAGGAGAGTGAAGGTTCTCCGACACTACATACTCAAGCCAAGAAGCTATTTATAGACCACAGCAACATCCTGAAAGCAAATCTGGAGCTAATGAAGTTTAATATTCTCTCTATAGCTATCAACACCAAGTAACCTGGCCTCTGCATAGCACACCAGCTGTAGCTTCTGAAGAGCTTCTGAACGGCCTTCGAGTGTAATCCCACATTGAATGAATTACAAAAACAGAATCTGGAGGCTACAAAGACAAAGGTATGGTGTGCACCAGAGAGCTAATTATAACAATCACAACAAATGCAAATGCAGGGTGGTGATTTTACTCATGCATGCAACTGGGGGACACCAGCATTAAGGAGGGGGAAGGGGAAGGAGGTCATGAAGCGAAATACTAGGATGGTGACAGGTGCTGGCAAACTGTTGGCAAATACCACGGACCTTGGAAGAAGCTACAATTTATCCCACATTATGAAATTATGAAAATTTCAGCATCAACTCAAAATAACTCAGGGTTAAACCTCAACCAACATGTTACCAGCACAACCAAACACTTGTTTAATTGTATTTCTACCTGTTTCTTTTTAAAGCCTGTTTGTGAGTCAGTGGGCCTTTATCCATATCCCAGTATCATCTAGACCTTACAGCTCAGATTCCCACAGCCTAAAGTCTCCAAAATCCTACTATTAATATTCAAATGGCAGGTTTTGTTCCTTAAGAGGTTCCTAGCCATTAAAAAACACTATCCATAGGGATCTGTGTAAATTAGGGTGCCTGAGTTCAGGCCCCAGACAATCTTTTGACTGATGAAGATGAAGCTGTTAAGAGACACAAGTGTGAGAATCAGTATTTTAAAAATACCTTCATGCATCTTGCTTCAGAATAACTTTACGAGACAAGTCATTCCAAAAACTAGGGAACCACCTGAGCAGTCATCTTCATATTGGACATAAACATTCCTAATTATTTTATTAGATTCTGCATATTTTTTTCTAAAATTCTCTGAATGTTCTTTGAGAAACACTTGTCAGACAGGTAGAAATTAACATACGACCTAATATGTTAGAAACTAGTTGCATTACCTGCTAGTATTTTAGAAAGGGAAAGAGCCTCTCTCACACAAGAATTGATTTCAGCTGCTTTCCCCATTCAAGGCACAATAAAAAAACAGTTTCAAAACACAGTATTAAAAACAAAAAATCAAAGACATACTTTACGTCCATTGAAAAGCTGCCTTTGAATTTTCTTCTACTTTCAACAGGGAATCATAATAAATTTTGAGGTTTTAAAATCAAATAATAAAAAATTCTTGAAACGATAATGTTCTGAAATTATTTTTAAAACAAATTGAATAAAAAGTAGGAATGATACTGAAAAAGCTAATTTAATCAATAATGTGATTTCAAATGGGGACTTTTTTCAACAGAAATAACGCTCTCTTGAGCAGGCCACAATCTCTCACTTTTGTAATACATGTGCTTTTCTCAGGCTTATAAAATTAACTTTTAATTTGCATTTTGCAAGTCCTTTAGTTTGAATCTCTGAACGTTAAGAATTAATACTTCAAAAAATCTCATCACACTACCATACTTTATCAGAAAATTAGAGAGTAATCCATTTTAAAATTACTTGCATATTTTATGTTTTTACTCCATTTTCTGAATTAGAAATTTAATTTTTATGGCTATTGTTTGATCAGTTGGTATAATTTAAAAAATAGACAGGCTTTTAGATTTAGAATATCTTATTAAGAGAGCATAAGTCAAAGAGTTTATCTATATACCTGTTGGTCCAATAAAAGGTTATCTCTACCTAAACTCTGTACTTAATATTTTTAGACCACCACAACTATGACCTATGCCCAAGAATGATCAATGCTAGAATTTTGATTCTTTTTAAAACGGATAGCTTCATGTAGCAAAGAAGAAAGAGTTTTGGGGGTTTTTTTTGTCAATTTCTATAGTAGTTTTTTGAGCTTACATACTTTTGAATGTCAGTAATTCACAGAAAATATAAAGGTTTCTTCAGTGTTTCACTGGCTTTTCTAAGTTGGAAGACTGTGGTTAGCAGAATAGGGATTCCTCTAGCCAGACTTCTGATTTTTCAAGATGCCAAGTGCCTTTTGTAACCTGGTGAAGGGTCTAAACCATTGGCCTTTAGAAGCAGAGTCCATATGATCCCAAAACTCTTAGTTTCCCTCTACTCCTTACAATATCTTTCCCCAATGGGACAATTCTACTGTTAAAATTTTAGGCAGAAATATGTTGATTTTCATGTGGTCACTTTCCATCACCACTTATTTTGACTACTCATTTGCAAATCCAAACTGGAAAAGTTTATTCATTGTAATTATCCAGGAAACAGCACGGAACTTCGGGAACCAGTCTCAGTTAAGCAATGTCATTGGAAAAGAAAGTTTCAAAGACGTTTAATTAAAAAGTTCAGTAGTTCAAAGAATAACCTGGCTATCCAATACTTGGAAAAATAATTTTTATCCTTTCACCAATATTTGTAGAAAAGGGAGACAAATTCATAGCACAATGTAGTCAAACAATATCCATTATCTGTTATCCATTTGATCCATTATAGGTTGTATTTTTCTTGCATAGAACAATCTAAATTGTATAATCATCTCAAGACTCTTAGCGAAAGACTGTACATTTGACTTGAAATACTGTTATCACTACTGACTTTTTATATAGTTGCAAATGAAGATAAACATGTGAACTTAATATTTCAAACAATTTATTTGAGAGCAAGCATGGTATCATTTGACTGTCTCATTGTCCTTTTACACTATACCTTGTATAATGTGAGTTTATACAAATAAAGACACATTAGCAAGAAATAATGAACATTCATCTCATGAGCTAATTTACTCTTGAAGACTTGAAGACATCTTTTACAAAATACTGCTTCCAAAAAAATTCAAAGGAAAGCACTGTCAAATCTTAATTTCTTAATTAAAAGTCTGTTCTGCTCTCTGCCTGGTTGTCACCTCTGCATCTGCCAGAGACCAAACAGCAAGGAGGCAGGCATAGATTATGAAAGAAGAAATTGGAGAAATTATAACTAGAACTGGATTTTTTTCCTCTGTGTATGTTAGTGATTTGCACAAGTTGCAATGGAGGAGGAAGAAGAACAGAGAGAGGTTCACATTGGTTCATGTTGAAACTAGACAGAAAGGTTATAGATTTTGACAAAAAGTATTTTTTGCAGATACTCAGTACTTCTGTTTAATCTGTTTTTCTTTTTTCTTTTTCTTTCTTTTTTTTTTTTCAGGTCTCTTTCAGTTCTTTTACTTTAAATCATTTCTGGATTTTGTTACAATGTCTGCTGTAACTCAGATCATCCGCAACCTTCACAACTGCCTTAGGACCAAGTACAACTTCACAGTCCTCAGGGTAGGATCAAAACTCATATTGGGAAAAACAACAAAGTATATACATGAGGCAAAAAGAAAAAGAGATGAGTCAGAAAAGAAACACAGTTCACACAGGAAGGGAGATTATTAAAAAGGTTGGCCATTTGTTTGGAGAATGAAGGAGACAGGAAAGGAAAGGGAAACCAGTAATTTCCACTTGGTCTTTAGGAAGTATTTTTCTGATTTTCTCCCTGAGGTCTCATTTGGGGGAAAAAAAAATCAAACAAAAACAAAAAACCAAAACCTGAAGAGGGGTTAGAGAGAACTGTGGCAGTTTTTATAGTATCTATTGGCTTCCATAGATATACTTTTGTACTAGCAGGTTCCAGGTAAATTTAGGTTTCCTGTTAAGACCCTAATTGTTCCTGGAAGTTCAGCTACTATAGCTCTTTCAGCCAGAAGCTTGTTCCTTTGTGTTGGGTGAGATGACTGCACCTCATTCTTTGAGATATCAACTACCCATGTCTTGGTCACCATGTAATTAGCTGCTTGTAATGTAATTGCAATTACTTCTTGCTGTCATTTGGAAGCTGCAGGCTGTATTTTCCACCATGTCTAACAAATTTACCTGTTCTGCACTGGATGACACTCATTTTTCTAGTTGCAGTTTAGAGTGCTGACTTTAAATTTCACTGACACAGTAATTCTGGTATCTGCTTATGTGGAAGACTCCCTTTCTTTTTGCACTGCTGTTGGAGGAGGCCAGAAAAGGAAATTCCATTTCGTGTCCTCTACTCTGAAACTTGCTTCTGGTCCAAGTCTTTTGATTTCTTAAACCTGGCAAATGTGCTGCACAGTTCAGCTTTAGTTTTTTTGTGGGGACTTGTGTAATGGATGAGTTTGTAAAATGCAGGGATTTTGGTATTGCAGTAATGACTGTCCTTGAGCACAACACAACTCTTTGTTTAATGAGTCAACAGTAATTTCAAATTGGCTTTTATTTTTAATATTTTTAACCTAATTTTTTTAAGCTTTCAATGTAATTTTTGAAATTTTTTAATAAATTGAAATAAACAGAAAAATATTTTCAAATATTAGTTCCTTCCTTTCATAACAAACAGAAACTTCTTATTTATTAGTATTGTTCTCCTTTCCTTAACTCCTGTGCTGAAGGATATTTTGTATTTCATCTCTGTGCTTTTGCCTTTCTTTCTAGTAAGGATGTCATTATCAACTCATTTGTCATTTATTTACATTAAAACTATTAGACTTGGATGAGAAAAAGCCGTGTTGGATTACTACATAAAAAATAGTTTATTCCCTCCATTTCTTTCTGTCTATAAGCAGACACAGAGCAAGACAAAAGCAAAGTAAGTGTGAATTAGCAAAGTGGGAATGCATAGCTTTTGGGTTTTCTTTTTATTTCCATTTATTGTGCATAATGTTTTGGAAGGACAACCTCCTGTTGCTAGGAAATCAGCCACCATCCATTGCCATTTCCTTCTGCTTTGGTCACCTCTCAGCCAGCTCTGATTCCTTCCTGGTCTCCTCATTGTGCTCCTCCCAGAGCTGAGTGTTCAGGTTTCAGCTGTGATGTGAGGAGGTTGGCAGTGGGAAAGCCAGATATCTCCAAGTGCCAGCAAATCTCCAGCTGCTCTCATTTGTCCTGCCTCATTTTGCTCCTTGGAGCAGCACTGTGATTCTAGGAGACATCAAAACTTGTGCATCCCACAAGTGGAAAGCACAGGTTATTAGATTGTATGATAAAACCCATAAAGTTTAAGTTCCAGAGGAGGGAATGACAGGTTATCCTAAGCCTACATAAAATCACCCTCCTGCTGCTTCTCCCCCAGCTTCCTTCAAAATTGCTGGCTGACCCATGAGGCATGTCTTTTGTGTGTGCTTAGAGTGGTTGTGTGGCTGTCACGGGACCAGGGACACCTGTCAAGTGCAGGCCAGTGCCAAGCCTAGGCTGTAGCGTGATGGGGTCACACAGGTCAAGCCCAGGGTCACCCAGGGCCCACAGGAGCCCCTGCTGTCCCCAGCACACACTTCTCCCAAGGCACAGGGTCGCTGGCTGCCAGAGGGTTTCCCAATAGATTCTCTGGTCAGGGGTGGCTGAACTGCCACCAAACAGCCAACTATATAATTACGTCAATAGATTTCATCTGTGGTGCAGAAACTTGAACAGGTGAATGTGCTGCTTAGAGGGGATGAAAGTCAATGCTGCCTGGCAATGAAAATGTGCTTGACTGAAGCTGTGTTATCTCTGCATTTATTTCCAATAAGTCCATCACCACAGGACATGGGAGCTGTCTAAAACATTAGTTAAAAGCATAAATAACTCATAAACATTGCAGCACTGCTTGGATCACCCTATTTTAATTGTTCCTTCAGAAAATTTTTATATTTAAATAAAATTAGTGAAACAGACTGTTTCACAAGACTCATCTGTCTTCTTTTTCTCCACATTTTTCTGCCAAATTACTGGGAGTGCCTGAGTTCTGGCTAGGAATTACTCTGATCTCCCTGGTAAGAAACCATACAGCTACAGAAGATGTATTTAAATAGTTTACATGTTTAATCTGCCTTGTATGGACAGCTGCTTGTTACCAATGTTATGTTAGTCATGCATCCCCATAAATGGAACCAGCTAGTGACACTTTGACTCTAAGTAGATTGATATTACTGTCTCTTGCTAACATGCCAGAATGTTATTTAATGTAGCAAGGAGTCAAACAAAGTTGGACTGCATATTTAGGGAAAACTGGGTCAGGCTTGCTCAATACTGAAAAGTACAGGATCAGTTTGGGTATTTAAGAATGTGTGGGAAATAGGGTGAATTTTGGAACAAGGCAGGAAACTTCATTGATTGACTGACACATCACCAGCAGCAACATTGCCAGTGATCTACACCCACTTCTCTTATAAAGTATTTAAAATACACGGAAATATCTCTTTTCTTTAACCCTCAACTGGAATAACCAAAAGAGGGTTTTCTGCAGTCTTCATAACCCTAAAGGGCAAGAAAGTCCTCCAGGAAATTCGCTGCACTGCACCAATGCCATCAGCCTCTAGAAAATGAAAGGGTTGGGGGAAGCTAATGAATCAGACAACCCATGATCCCAACTGGCAAGTGCAACTTAAACTTTAAAATATGATGGACGAACAATCCCAGATTAAGCACAGTGTTGACTTGCCTGTTCCCATATTTCCCTGCTGTTGTGATTTTATGTTACACCATGGCAGCCATGCAAATCAATTACAACTGGAAGTGACAACTCTTCCAGTAATTCATATCAACATTGTTTAAAAGATGCAAAAAGCATTCCACAAGTAACATAAAATCTCTTGTTTCATCACTGCAGTCTCCACAAGGAAAGTAAAAAAGCATTTCTGCTATGCATACAATTAAACCCATGAGAACCAAACATGAGTACTCACGATACAGCATTTCAAAATGTTAACTATACTGTCTGAGTCACATGGTCGTTTACATGGTACATACTGAAATAACGTTGAAGAACAAAACAGTGGGACATAAAACCTTGTACTAATACAAGACATGAAATATTCATTTTAATGTGGAATACAATAGTTTTCAGGTAACTGAGAAGAGAAAAATAGCGGTTGCAAATATAAATCTAATTCTGAACATAAGTATGCACACAAACCTCAGATGTACAGTATTTTAAAATAAGGTCTTTGTAAAGAATCAACAGGTGATCACCAGCCTTGTTGGATTTTTGAATGTATAAAATAAACCACCAGGCACAGTCTACTTCTTGTACAGTGTACCAGACATGGTCTACTTCATGTCTGGTTTTCAGATCTCTTATACATAAAGTAATGAATAAAGTTGTACAATATTTTCTTTATGAAGTTTGTCTTGCACAATATACCATGTGATGTTCTATGATTTGCAATCTTTCTGAGTTTTATTACAATTTTATTACTACAGGATTTGGTAAATTGGCAAATTTTCAGTTGCCAAGATATTTTTGCCCAAAAATGGGGATTATTTTTGCTCAAAATTAGTTGCAGTTTTATTTGAAAATGCATCTGTATTCTCAGAAAATTAGGGAGCTATTTTTTCTTCAAACTGTTACAACACTTGAGGAAAACATCAGGATAAAAAAAATAAGTGCACTTCCACATCACACAAAAGGACAAAAAATCCTCAAATTAAACAATTTTGTATTTAATATCTATATTTTTAATATTGCAAGTAGTCAGAACTTATACAAATTTGATAGGCAACCTTCCTGTGACATTACATAACATGACACACTGCCATCCTCAAAGGAGGCCTTGTCTGCATTGTTTCCCCATTCTAAAGCCACAGAGCTAAAAGGGGGTTACAGTTTTTCAGAGTAACAGTGTTAGAATATATAATTTACAATTTGCCTTTCCACTCCCACAGAAGAATCTCATGCTTGCAGTGAACTCCTGGCATACATAAATATTTTAAATAAATACACTTCCCTCCTTTTTGGCATTTCTTCAAGCTATGGTTTCCAGCCCATATATCCAATATAAGCCATGATGATTAAATAAATATATTGTGTCCCACCAGTGGTTTTCACCATGTGCTCTCAGGGGCACTTTCTGCTTGTGATGACTGTTTATCAAACTCTCAGATCCAGAATCCAAAAGGTCAAGTAGTCAAAACTATACTCCTCCATCTGCACAATAAACAGAAGGATTTCATCTGCTGACACTTCAGGTGCCCTACAGCTCTATTTCTTTTTTACCTACCCCAAAATAACAACTTTTTTCTTTTTCTTGTGTAAAGTATTTGTGTCTGAGAATAAACAAACAAAAAGTGTGCTTTGACTCTTCCCCAAAACGTAGTTGCAAAAGGCTTGAGGGCCACAAATCTGACTTCCTATGTTTCACAGACTGTTACACTTCCCTTACTTACCTCTATTTGGAATCAGATTTTGGGTAGACAAAAGATATTTTCAGTTCTTGGAAGATTAGAGAAGTGCATTTCTCAAGCAAATCCAGGGTACACCAATGTGCCATTAATTGCCATGGCTGTTCTAGTGCGAGGGGATTGATTAGGTGAGACATGCCTGCTAGGATCATCTGGGCAAGCTACTTTCAAGGCTGTCGAAGAAGATAAAAAATTCCAGCCTTGGAAAAAAGCTTTTTGTGGAAGTCAACTGCACAGAAACAACCTCACAATCCTCAGTAAATGGCCAAATGTAGAATGCTCACTACTACTGAGTCTAAGGAAAGACCTGCTTTTAAGGCACTGCTTCTCATATAGTGTCTTTGTTGTAGCTCCAACTTCTCTTTTTTCTGATGTCCTACATGTTATTTTATAATACCTCGTAATGAATAGTTTTCTGTGGCTGCTCTGTGATAAATAAAGTCTAGATTTGAAAAGTGAATGGTCAAAAACGTTTTTCCAAGCAAATATCTGTACAGAAGCTAGTTAGAATTATAGCTCACTTTTTCTCCTCAACAGTGGGTTGAAATTGCAAGTTGCATCTCTAAATGCACACAGAGAAACTGTAACCAGGAGGAAAAAACAAGCCTGAGCCTGCTGCAGCACACAGGAGAGATTATATAACTGTAGAGGAAAGTTTAAATTACAAGTTGTCACAAAGACTGAAACAATGCCCAGGATCTTCTCTGTATTGCACCTTCTGTCCCACTACCGACATACTGGTTACTCCATCCTTTCCAAGTTCTGCTGCAGAACAAACTCTACGATCATGCTTCATTTGGTGAAGATCTTCTTCTTGTTTCGACAGGTTGATTCGGAACCAATTAATCTCATTAGGGCTTACCTGATGGTTTTATTTTGTATACTTAAAACTTTTAGCTCCCTTTCTTGTTGTGGGTTAGAATCCAGAGCTGTGGATAGATAATGGCAAACTACATCAAAATAATTTGAAAATCCTCCTCAAGTTAAAAACGTTTTTCCCTGCTACTCATTCTGCTCTTTTGGGGAAGGATGATTTTCTCACCACCTCAAAATAAGCAGGGTATATTACCTTGAATATATGAATACATCATGGTATATGTGGCTTGAAAGATATCTGCAGACACATTCACAAACAAACAAGTCAAAAATAGCTTAACTAGGAAGCTCCCTGGTTTGAGGGTAAAAAGCTACAGACAGCATAAGAACTATCATATTAGGTCACATCAAAGATCTATATAGCCTAGTAACCTTTCTCTTATAGTGGTTACGAGTGAATGATTAGGGAAAATTAGAAACAGGAAATAAAACCATTCCTTATGACTGTTGCTAGACCTCCAGGTAATCACCCATTTTAAGAACTTCCTGAGTTGGAGTCTGCATCCGGACCATGGTATTTAATATCTCCACTATGGTTTTCCACCATTGTTTTCTTTACCATCTTTTTGAGTTAATTTGCATTTTGCCCTTCATAGCATCAGATTCCTCCATTTAATGACCGTTCCTTCCCAGTCCTTCATGATCCCCTGTATCATTTATGCCCCGATTAGTTCCTGAAGAGTGTACTGATAAGGCACCATGCTAACATTAAAAAATCTACCTTAGTTTCCAGAAGTAGTCTCTGTGGCAGCAAAATGCTATAAGCTAGCTTTGTCACCCTCCTGTTCTTCCTATTTTTCATTCCTTCTGAGTGTTTTCCTTGTTATTCATCTTTTAATAAAATAATTACTGAAAAAAGGTCCTGGTTTTATAACAGTATTCCACACAACATGATTTCAGGTTGGAAACGTGTCCAATTCACCCTGATTTTACACAGTGGGAATAAAAAACCCTTACATTTTTATTTAAAGTCTGTTTCTTGGTTTTCATGAGTAAAATCCCTTTATTCAACAAGTATTTTATGAACAACCTAAATCTCAAAGCATGAAATTAGTGAATATTTCTTGTAAATCCATTAATATCCAGACCCTTTTTCTTTTCAAAATATTTGTGAGGACTGAGTAATTTCCACAGCAAATTATGCAAATGTGCTGTACAAGCTCTCCAGCACAGCTCAGCCAGTGTAAATCCTGACCTTCCAACACTCCTGCTGTTCCTGCTCTGGGCTTCTCTTCATCAGGCTGCCAATCTTATGTTACAATGCCAAGTTTTGCAGTGCAGATAAATGTCCACTAGAAGCCAAGATAATATCAATGAGCTTATTTACACAAAAGGGCTAAACCCAGAACCAAAAACTCATACACAGAAAAAAGCTTCTGGACTGAATTAATCCAAAAGTAGCTAAGCTTGATGCAAGGATTGCTAGATAAAATCTGCAGTCACGTTATGCAAATGTTAGACTGGGTAGATTGCTGGGTCAGAGGAGACCATTAGAACGATGAAATGTATTAACTTCTTTAGCTCCTTACCACCTGCAATTAAGAAAAAAAGCCAAAAATATTAAATTTTAATTTCAACTACCAATAAAGCATGTCTGGACAGGTTGTACCCCACATAAGGTTCATAGTCTACTACTTGAGATCAAGTTGGCCATTAAATGCTAAATATGCATCTTCAGAACTGTTGTATTTAAAAAACAAAATATGTATTTTTTGCATGTATGGATGCATTTGTGCTCTCCTAGGTGGATACCCAGAGATATTGTAATAGTTCAATGAAAACAATAATAGCCATGCAGAAAAAAATGCTACACTGTGATAGCCAGTATTAAGGTAATTTGCCCTGGAAATCTTAGTCAGATCTACCATTCTGACTGGAAAAAATGGGAATTTATGTCAATTTCATCTGGCTAGATGACAGGAAGACATCAACTTATTACAGTGCTGAGTTTAAATTTTCTAAAGAACAATGTGTAAAAAGATCTATAGGGAACTCAAAGTTTAGATTCTATGCTATTGCTTTCATTCCATAAGAGGCCAAAGAGGGAATCAGTGAAAACTCTAAAAAGGAGTTTTCCATTCTTTGTAAGGGAATTCTTTTCCCTTTTTAAGAGAATGTGCAGAGTAATGCTTTGCCTCTTACTTATTTACTGCCTACATTACTTAATCCTAATAGATGTTAATCTGCTGATTTTCTTTTCCTGGCTTCACAGATATTTCAGGAGTAGGATTCTTTTGAATGACAGAAAGTAAGTTCTGTTGTCAATATGTGTAGATCACTGAGAGCAATGGAATTCATACTCTTCAACATCACCTTAGTTACTTCATAGGAACCTGGACAAAGAAATCCCTGCACACCATAAAGCTATTTTGCTTTAAAATACTATAACATATAAAGTAAAAGACATACTGAAAGTATATTTGGGTCACAGGGAAGTAATAGAACCTAGTGTAAGGTTCCACAGTGCATGTGGAGAGTTAATCACTTCAGAAAAAGGATCTAAAATAGCAAGAAAGCAGGAGGGCAACCTGGTGTTGAGCAATATAGGTATGTCTTAAATCTACTTCTCTGTGGGATTTAGATGATGTGCTTAGGGTTGTAGGGAAATACTTTTGTGCTTGAATGCCACATCCATTCATAGTGCCTGCTCCACTACACAGATATGATACCCCCAATGAAGGTGACTGCCAGAGTGGCTGAAACTGACTACGGAAGAGAAATGTAGCTGAATAAGAGAGATTCGCTGCCTCCTAAAATGTCCCTGACCTAGCTTTTCTACCTCTACCTGTTTTGGAAATTTCTCTGGTTCCTCCCAACTTCACCTAACATCCATCCCACCACAGCCTAAAAAATGTGTATAAATTCATTAACATTCTATTGCTGGTATAATACTGGAAGTTGCTGCAAAGCAATGAGACTAAAGTTGTCATCTTTGGGATGGCATAATTGGTTTTGCTTACTTTTCAAAGCAGTTTGCTCTGGCTGACTCTTATTGCAATTTATTTCCATTTCTTCCTGAAGGACTAAGACTAATTTCTGTCATGTCCTTGAAGGTGTTGCCTTAGTCAAATCTATAGGTAAATGTGAATGCAAAATGCTTTCACACTGGAGCTCTCCCGTTCTGATAAAACTTATACAAATTCATTGCATCAGAAATAACACAAGAACTAGCAGGACTCCTTGCAAGTAACCTAGTAGATGGAGAAAGACCCTGGAACTGAGGAAAGTCCATAACTATTCCTTCAGTAATATTCCTTACTTCCATTCTAGCCACATACTCTAAGCTGAAGGCTACATAAAGGAGTATGCCCATCCTTTCCTCTCAACCCACAAATTTTGAATTCCTTTCTGCACTGAATCCAAACTTAAAAAAAACCAAAATAAACAAACAAACAGAAAAAAAAAGAAAAAAAAACAACCAACAAACACAGGAACTACACACTTAGAATGGATCATTGCATGATGAGTACAATTTTCCTCAGGGAAGTATTGAACAGAGGTTTAATCCTTTAAGACAACAAAAGGAGACATGACCTGGAACTTCCACACCTGTATAAGTGCTGAATCTAACAGCATGTGAAAGCTGTAGGTTAAGGCTAAAACCAGAAAACAGTAGTTTAAACAGCTCACCTGCTGCAAGGAATCTCTCAAAAGAAGCAGCTGGATGAGGGATCAGGATCAGAACCAGAGCAATTGGGATATAAAATAAGCACGGAGCTGCTTGCCTCTGACAAGACTGGGGTACTTGGGAACTCTAAAGCTGTAAAAAAAAAAGGCACATAATGCTACAGTTTTCAGGCCATAGCTCTCGACTAAGATACTCAACTTCAGTGCAAGTCCCAGTTTAGCCACTTGCCTTCTTTTTAGACCTTTAAAAGCCCTAGATCTCATCAGAAAATCTTTCTTCTGTTGTAATGTGCTTTGATCATTACATTCTTCTTAGAAGCAAAGCATTTATGTTAATAGGAAGACAATCATCCATTTCATCACACCTTCTTTGCAGCTTTCAGCTGACATGTTACAACAAGCCAAGGACCCATTTCATTACTAAAGAAAACCCCACAGATAATAATCTCATTCTTTTTTCACCCACTTTTGTGAACTGGCTACGGGAAGTGGCAGTATTCTGCAAAGCACAGCACAGTATTGGCAACAGCTATTGCCAGCTCACTCTGTACCTTTGGATGAATTATCAGCTTTGTGTTGTGTTTGTCTGCTTCGTGTCAAAATGCTTGCGCATAGGAAGCAGGTTAACTTTGCATCACTTTTGTAAACAGCAGTCTCATATAAAGTGAATTAGTATTTTTCTTTTGTAGATTCTGTTCTGAGTAATGTTACAGCTTGCAGAGGAGGAAACTAAAAAGCAAGTGCAGGAGGGGTCCAGTACTACTATGCAAAACAAATTATTTTAATTGCAACATGGAAAGGATTTTTTTTGTTTGTTTAAGTAAAGGGAAAATACAGATGGTGATTACTTCTAGTGAGTTCACTTTCAGATTTTGCTTCCAAAATACCACATTTAGCAACTAACTGGAAGAATACTTTTTATGATATGCTCCAGCTAGACAGATAAACACCTCCACAGTTCAAAACCATCAAGAATATTCACAAACCAGCACACTTTGTGACTGAGCAGCTGTTCTGTACTTTAATGCTGCTGAAATTTAAAAAGGCAATAGCTCTCCTTAAAAATGCCATGCAGTTTTCAAGAATTATAACTGTTCTGCTTGGGTTTTCTTCACTTATGTTTGACATTTTGAAACAGTTATAATTGACATTATAAGTGACTACCTGTCAGAACTGAATTGCATTTAGCTGCTAAACAACATTATCCCTATTGATAGTATTGTCCATCACTGACTAGCATTACCTTCACTGTTTGTACTGCCTTAAAAACTCTTGTAATTAACAATGACCAAATGGCCAGAGTTTGAGATTTGTTCACATTTGGAAAAGGATCAAAAGCCTCATAACTTGAGAAACTTTCCTAAGACAGTTACACCTCTCAGTCATTCAAAAAGTGTCAGGTATTACAGATAAGACCATCCATTGCACAGTGCAGGATATAAGAAGAAGTATGGTTATATCCACGCTGCTCTGTGACTTTTTTCTGAGACAGTTTCCAGTAGAGGAATCCCAGCTTGAATCTGTATCCACACTGCAGACCTTCAGCCTCTTTTGGCAGCACACAGTGCTCCCACTCCTTGGGGGATTCGTTGGGCCCTTCCGATTCAACAATATTGTTTCTGGTCATACAGAGAACCCAGGCTGTGACACAGGAAAGACGTGTGACACATTCTCAAAATAAGCAGCCTGAGTGAGAACAAACTCAAACCTTGTGGTCATCAGCTTCTCCCACTACTCCTCAAGTGTAGGCTCTGAAGATAGACAACAGGTAGGACATAATATGACAGTTCATTCTTCCAGGAAAGTCCACAGCCACAGTACACACACATAACACTCCATGCTGTGTTGTTGACCTGTCCTTACCATTCATCCTAGGTCTCAGAGGCCTTTTCCATATCCCTGTCCTGGCTTTGTCTGGGATAAAGTTAATTGTCTTCCTAGGCACTGGGATAGTGCTGTGTTTTGGATTTAGGATGAGAATAATGCTGATAACACACTCATGTTTTAGTTGTTGCTAAGTAGTGCTGACACTAGTCAAGGACTTTTTCAGCTTCCCATGCTCTGCCAGGAGAACAAGAAGCTAAGATGGGGCACAGCCAGGACAGC
>VZTL01084415.1:0-13256 GCA_013400535.1 Scopus umbretta
TCTATGATTCTATGAAATCTCCATGTGGAGTCCAGTGAATTGTTGCCGCTTCTCATTAGAGTCAGCAGGGAGAGGAGACAGCTTTGCTCTTGGTCAGGGGTTTGACCCAATGCAAAACTGGCCTGAATGAATGTGAGACCCCTTTGTTTATAAAACACGCACACAAACACACACACACACACACACACACAAGGTGCAATTTCCAATTGAGGTGTGCTTCTAAATGCCAAGAGAATAAGGGTTGTACTATTTGGTTGAAGTTTTTCTGCCCTGACCACTGCCTTGCTCAGTGGCTAAGACCACTGTTATTTCTGCAGGACTTCATGGGAATCCATCCCAGGACAGGCAAAAAAAGGGAACCACAGGTGATGGGAACAGCAACCATGACTTCAGCTGGATACATCCAGAGAAGCAGCAAACCCCAGCTAGAGTTTTGCCTTTGGCAACTTTCTTCTGCGCAGCCCCATGAAGGAGGGCAGGGGGAAAGGGCCATCCCCTCGTGCCCAGCTCTGGACAGCGATATAGAGTAGCTGGTCATTTTTGTTACTTGCTGCTGGCCCAGAGGCAACAAGGAAGGGACTACCTGGAGCACTGGTTCTCCTGGGACAGAGCATCTCACCCATCATCCTTCATACACAGCTGTATCCAAAGATGCATGCAGTATTAAAAGACAGATAGGAAACTGGAGTACCATGCAGTATTTAACATCTGTTTTAAAATTCCCTTTTATTGATTTTTATACAGAAGTAATATAGTTTACTTCAGTGCTGTATTATGGACATCTTAATCACACGTGTCTTCAGGCGTGGTATCTTTCTAAAATGTTATCGGTGTTAAAAGAAAATGGGCCACTGGAGAGAACAAACTAATAAAAGCTTATGATTGTGAAGAAATCACTAGCAGTTTACACCCTTGCGCACTCCTGTGTGGAAGGCTATTCATGGTATGGACATGATCCAGGCTGAGTAAAAGTGGCAGTAACCATTGGGACTAATGACATGAGTCAACCCTGCACTGATGAACAAAGATTTGGCAGGATTAAGTACCCACTTCTTCTCTGCTCAGGTACATCAATTTATTATGTGATCAAAGCCTGTGCTTTGGTCTTTGCAAATGTGAATTATTTATAACACCATGCTGAATTTCAGCCATACACACTGAATTCTGTCAACAGATTTAATGAAGTCTGAGAAATTATCTTTTGTGATATGTCTTCATGCTAGCGGGCCCTTGAGATTGCTTCTTCCACAGATGCAGAGTGTAGATTTTTAATCTGGTATTGGACTGTTCACCGCCTTCAGCCACTGTTCTTGCTTTTAACAGTAATGAGGCCTTCATTACAAATTCAGCACAATTTGTCCACAGTTTATTGCTTACATAGAAGGGGCATATCACAGGCAGATGTTCCTTCCTCATATGCAAAACAGTATTTCCAGTGAGGTAGACAAACATACTTGAGCCCTTATGAACATTCAAACATTACAGTACTTGATAGATGAAGAAATATCTCCAGTGCAATTTTGCAGCATCCAATTTATTAGAGTGTATGCTGTGCTGCGTAAGGCAAGTGATATACACAGAAGATGAAAACTGGCCATTAATTTGCATATACCATTCTTGGTAATATGTTAAGAATTGCTATGTATTTGACCAAGCTGACAAATATTTTTGATGTTAAACCATGCTTCAGTTTTATCTCAACAAGCAAGGAGATGTTCAGCTAGCTACTGCAGACATGCCTATTGACTTTAAAAAGGAACTTGTTTGCTAATTTTGGTCTTTGAAATTGCACAGAAGTTAGATCACCAAACCAGCCTAAAATAGATGGTGCAGATACCCTTATAACAAGAACGTGTTTTGCACTCTTTGTTTTGTGGGTTATGTTTCAAATACTCAGCTGGACTAGCAGAAGGTGGTTGGATCCATGAACGGAGCTGGGAGGAACTATGGAAATTTATATCCAACCTGAGTCTTGACCTGTCATTTACTGTCTATACTATTAGGCTTGGATAGGAAAAGAAAAGTGCTGACATGGATGGCCTTTTTTACAAGCAGAAGGAAAAGAATGTTCCTTCTGTGGGAGTAAGTGCCGGCCTCACTCCTCATTGCCATCCCCGTCTCTCATGGGTGAGGAGGTTGGTCCTTCCTTTCCTCATCCCTCAGCAAGCAGCAACATGCTCACCAAAATAAGAGGGCAGCCTGAGGCTGCACTGTCATTGCTTAGGGAAACATTTCATTTCTAGCTCAGGGTTTGTCTGGAGCTATACAAAAGTTATGAACTCAACACTTAGACACGTAAGGCGCCACCTTTATTTTCCTGTAGGTCCTACTGTGTTAATTCGTTGCTTTTTAGACATTCAATCATATCTGCATTATCCCTTAAGGCAATGATGATTTTTGAAAAAAACCCCACACTTTTAACTCAGTCAGTAGTTTAATTGACAAGAATATACATACTTTACCACTTTCAGAAAGCAGGCATGAATGTATGAGGATTAAACGAAGTTTCAAATAGGCAATGGTTTTATTATTCTCATCTTTTTAATATTGTTCTCAGCTGTGACCAGTGATTTCACAGTAGGAAGTTATATCTCTGCAGCAAAATAATAAGACTGGAAAAGAATAACTGCCTTTTTCCTGTGATATCTTACAAGCCTCTAATTTCACCTCTCTTATCACCTATCCTTTACTGGGTCTTCTGGTTAGTTTACCTTAATGGTAAATATTCAGTCATTTTAGAGCAGCAGTGGAGATTGTAGCATACAAATGTACACCTTTGTTATGCAATATGCTCCCTTTGATTTATATTCTTGATATAATTTCAACAGGTACTGATATTAGCTAGGATTTCCATAATTTAGAATATAAAATTTGGGACAGGGCAATGTGTTGGTTGATTACAACTTCTGACTTCAGGGTGAAATCATAAAAACTTAGTCCACTTTAGGCAAAGCAATCTTAGTAAAAACATTATAAAATACGTATCTCATAAATCCCCCACAAACCAAATATCAAGGGTTGTTACTGTCATTAACTTCTTGCTGTCTTAATTTTCTCCCAATAACTTAAAAGAGCATTAAAATGTGTTTATGGCTGATCTCCCATATAAAAAGATCTGACTGATGGTCTTCTCTTGTTTTTTTCTAGATCCTGTGCAATTGTTTTAGTAGAGGTATTTCATATAGGTCCTTATGTTGGGTGAATGCTGCATTTAGAAGCACAGGTATGTAAGCCCCACAGAGTATTAAATTTAAAAGTTCTAAGTATAGACCTTCGTAGTTATGTGAAGCATTTGTAGGGCAATATATACCCTTATATAGCCTATGTAGCATTTGCCTACTACTGCCTTTATGAATATGGTTTTCCTCCTTCATTGTCTTTCACTTCTTGAGTTTATTCCCATATGTTTCTGTGTTTCCTCATTTACAGTGTTTCATGCTGTGCTCCTTTGTGTTGGTCTGTAAGGGCAGACCCTTGCAAACCCATGAAAGAAAAGGATCCCAGAGTGTCCATGCAAACCAGCTGAGGGTGGGGTGGGGTGTGTGGACTGCAGTGCATATCTTGTAATTAAAAAGTGTGCTCAGAGTGTTAACAATATCAGCAGCTGGTATTTTTTTAAAAAACAAAAAAAAAGACAAAAATAGAAACCATTTGAATTACACTGCCACTTCTCTTGTTTAGACTGTAAGCAGCCCTGAGTGCCTGGACTATCTTTTACGTTATGTTTACGTAGGCTCTCAGAAATAATTTAGCTTGCACAGGTAAGGACAGATCTGCAAAAGCATCCACTTAATTTGGACACATGTATGCATTGAAACCCTGGCTTTCAGTAGGAGTTCTAGTTGTTCTGTAAAGTCATCCTTACAGAACTTGGCATTTCAAAGTTGGGCTCAGGGCAAATTTGAAAAAGCCGACCCTATTGAGTCTACCACGCTGTTCCAAGTGCAGTGGGATCTGTAGGTATTAAGGTGGCTTGGGGAGTACGCATCATCTCAGCTCTTCCAGTAGGTAATTCAACTTTATTCAGTGTGTACCTAGGTCAATTTTTGTCTACTGATATCAGAGGCACAGCTCAATTCTATATTACAGGGCATTCTCAGATCCCTTCCTCTTTGTCCCTTTGTTCACAGTTAGCAAAACTGCCAGTTACTCTATGTCATTATTGTGTTACTTCTGATAAGAAGTAGCTCCTGTAGTCCCATTTTGGATGAGTTTTTACCTGAAACTTCCCTATCGGTTTTGTTCTCATTAGCTGAACCTAAGGATAATTATTTCCAAAGTAGTTAGAAATTGATTATGTTTGATGGGGTGATTGTGTTGGATGTTTTTCCTTTTATTTTGATTAGGCACAGGCAGCCTTATCACACATTTTTATGAATCACTAGCCATCAGGCTTTTATAGTACTTCAAGATAGCATACTGGGAACTATTTATCAGTGCACAAATTTAATGAAGCAAAAGAGGAATGCAGCCCAAGACCTTCAGGCTGACGGAGCTCTCTTGAGCAAGAACTTATTTTTGTGCTTGGCATCTCAGACCCACAATTTTCCACCCGGAATCCTGGCTAAAAAGGTGCTTTAGAAAACCAAGCATTGAAATCTGCTATGTGGGCTTCTGCAGCTCCCCTCAAAAGATTGAGAGGTGTGTGGATTGAAAAGGATTAAAAAGTCTCTGCCTTCTTTCAAAGTTTCCCCCAGTGGCAAGTATCCCTGGCAGAGCAGCAGCATGTAAGGAGCATGCTGATACCGGTACCAGACCATGCAGGAGGGCACATGCTGGCAGATGCTGGTGTGATGCCAGAGGAAGACCAGCCGCAGCTCTGGTCTCTGGGAACAGCCTGGCAAGCAGGTTTCATTTGTTTTAGGCCACACTTACACATTTAGCGACAAGCTAAGTTTAAGTAGCCCTGCCTTCTCCTCCCTCTCATTCCCAAACCCTGCTGAATTATGTCCATGCTATTGCCATTTCCTCCACTAAGCTGGCAGAGCTGTTGGTATGGGCACATAGTGACCCCAACTGAGATAGAAAAACTGCCACTCAGAACCATTTTCTTTTCTGGGAAGAGCATTTCCCTGCTCCAGCTCTTAGGGCAGCTGCATGAAGACTTGTACCAGCTCAATAGGGAGGTGTGGGAGGGAAGCAAGGGGAGAAGGACTGGGGCCCTCCAGCAGTAAGCGAGACTGGAAACCCCCTGAAGTCAGTGTGCCTGCAGTGCTACTGTAGCTTTCCACATGACTTGAATGGGAGTTTCCACTTTCCTCCTTATTTTGTTCTCCTAAGGTGCTAAACAGTCAGCAAGCACTCTGTCGTTTTGCCTAGTGTAATGCTGAAGAATCTGGGGGCTCTAGTCTTCGATAAATAATGAGTATACTTAAGTAAGTATACTTATAATAAGTGACAGAGAAGAGAGTTGCTGCTACTTTGGCCCATATCGTTCCTATACACTACCTGCTGGGTTCATTGTTAGCTCTAATGTCCTCCTCTGAAATAGCTGAAAGAGAGGCTAAGTATGACAGATTTATTCTGAACCTCCCACCAAGACGCTAATTCCAGGTTCAGCAGTTATTTGTTCCCTTGCCTTTAGCCTGTTTCTTCCCGGATTTGTCATTCCCTTCCCTTCCCGCGACACGGGGCTCCACACTGCAGGGAAGGAGAGGCGGCAGCCTTTGGGAAGGAGTGTAGCTGACTCCAGAACAGCACAGTTGGGTATGCTTTGCACCTTCTCTGGCCTGCTAAGCACGTAAGTTGCACCTTCTGAGGAGTGGATTCTCCTTGACTCCTACTCCCGTGTACTCAGCGAGACTTGCTGACACGTAATGTATGGCTGCTCGAGTGGGGACCACAGGACTCAGCTGACTCAGAGCTGTCAGCTCCCTGCCAAGGGGCAAAACAAGAGGTGTGAGTTACAGAAGGTAGAATTCAAAACTACACCGCTCATGATGAATAGCAAGCTGAGCCTGCCGTAAGGCAGCAGATGGATGCGGTGCCCTTTGGTTCTCTTCAGCTACAAAAGTAATTCTTTTTTCTTGAGTCATGCCTAGCAATGGTACAATTATTTTTGGACCACCACCAGGACACCACTGATATAACGATCATGTCTGTGGTACAACCGCTGGCAATTACTTGTGGCAGAAGTATGTTGCAGTGTGTTTAGACCCATTACTTTTTATTTTTAGATGCTTTTGCATCTGAAATTCAATTTTTCTTATTGTCTAGTAAGATAGAGCATGACTCTGAGTGCCCAACCTGGGATACATTAAAGGACTCTGAATTTCAATAAACATCAAAAAGCTTCTCTGTCAAAGACAACCATGTGAGAAGTCACTGGGACACTCCAAATGCACATTTTTTCAGTAATTTGTCCAGACACATGGGTATATTTCATAGACATTGCTGCCTACGGTTGTATACTTTGTAAATATTTACTTTTCTTGGTGCGTTATTCAAGGACTAAGCTGATATGAAGGTAATCAATATTGATGTGATGATGATTGTGCATTATTGTTGTGTAATGATTGTATTAATATATGTTGGCTGTGTAGCATTATTAGAAATGGGACCCTGGGATGCATCTTGAGGGACACTGTTGGAAGGGCTAAGGGTGAGATCCCTGCACTTAATTTAGTTGAGGTCAAGGGTCTAATTCTTAGGCAGAGCGGTGCGTGAGTACAGGGCTGAGGCTCTGCGTAAAGCCAACAGTGAGAAACATTTCCCTCTAAAAGCCAGGGACCAGTCTAAGGTTTTCCATTATTCGAGGCAGGTATATAACTGCTGCCATCCTTCCCATCCTCCTGTACTCACCTCCTTGTGGACTACTGCTTACATCCTTACCTCCCTGTGAACTTTGCTGTCTTACAAGTGGCCTGCGCCACTTCCCTGCTTCTGCCATCTCTCATGAAGGTGATTTTACCCTAGAACAAGCCGTTAGGAGATACTACGTATTGTGGAGACTTTTATAATTTGCTGGAATTTATCTACCTGACAGATGACAGCAGAAAATCTCCCTGTCATTTTAAGACCTATAGCAAATAGGCAACACACAACACTACCTCTGGTGCTGATTGCCAGGACACTTGGGCAGGATTATAAAGCTCTATTTTCCCCTCTTCCCCTTGACACCAGCAGTTGTGACATATGCTCAGCATTTGACATGGCCGCAGCTGAGCAGCTCCCCATTTAGATCCGGGCTGCATCTGCCTCCAGAGACACAGGTGGAATCCGAACCATCTGTCTAATGCTAAATGCAGAGACAGCCCAGGGATTGTGCCCTTATATGACTTTTTATTTCCTTTAAATAAAAAGATTAACCATTCTTGATCTTCTTGCAAGTTTGAAAACAATGGAAGGTTGGAAACTGCAGCTGGGAAAACATTTTGAGGGGCTTCTAAGTGCAATAAGGTCATTGATATACTGGAGCAAGTCCAGTGGAGAGCGACAAGGGACTGGAGTACATGACGTAAGAGGAAAGGATGACAGAACAGCTGGGTTTTCTCAGCCTGAAGCAAATGCAGCCTTAATGGGATGTTATAGAGAGGACGGAACCAGACTTTCCACCTACAAGTTGCAACTGGTAGGATATTGGAGAAAAGCTTATGACAATCAGGATAGTCAACCACTGGAAACAAGTTGGGGAACCTCCACCACTGGAGACCTTCAAAACTCCAAGGGCCCCGAGCATCCTGATATAATTGCAAGCTTGGCCTTGCTTTGAGTGGGATATTGGAGCAGATGACCTGCAGAGCTCTTTTGCAAACTAAATGATTCTATGATTCTGTGATAATTTAGCTCATGGCATGAAGGCAGGAAACTAGCAGCTGCATGTTAGGGGATAGCATGAGCACTGGGCAGCAGAAGCCATATAGAATTTATATCATATGATCATCATGGCATGAACTATTTCTCTGCTCTTTCACCAGGTGTTACTAGACTAGAGCTATCATACCAGATCAGTGCTACAGTGCTTCTTGTAATGTGTTGCTTGGCTATGGCTTGCAGTCATTCCTTTTCTCCAAGGAGTGAGATGAATATTGGCAATGTGGTGACTCCTCTGGCATTATTTACACCAGGCAGGCAATGCCCAGTCACTTGACAACATCAGTTGTGTTCCTGTGTTTTTATGTGTGACTGTATCCTCCTGCAGTGACTACGGGTACACCAGCAGCAAAGACAACTGGGCAGTTCTTCGACTTTCAGCATTTAAAAGCTTGAGAAAGTATGAAGGTGAACAAATGTGTTACTTGTATTTCAACATTCTTACCCAATACATTAGTATAATTTTTCATCTGTGCAGTCCCATGAAGACCACCAATTTGCTGCCAGTGGCAGGGACATCCTTCTGACTGATGTTTGGAACAGAGAAGATCCACCAAAGACCTCACACACTCAAGGAGCTAATGGCACCCTCTCCCGCTCAAGGCTGCAAACCCAAGCCTGTACCCATATCAGCCAGTGTCCTTGACCTATATTCTTTTTGTAGAGATCCTTGTCCTGACATGCTGTGAGCTCGTGAGGTCAGTTATCATTTGTTCTTAATTTTAGAGATATTTGGCTGGAGTTGAGTCTCTCACAACCTCTCAAAGCTCCTTCCAGACTTATTTTCCACAGTTATGCAGTATAAAACATAAACCAAAAATACTAGCTCAGCCAGGCTAATGTTTAAAGATTCTCATAAGGGAAGGCCAAGAAATGATGGAGTCAGACAGAGGCCATGAAGAGGGAACTTTCGACATGCTTGGAGGACAATGCATATAATCTGTTTGTTATAAACACAGGAAGCCTTTACTGACTCAATAATCGTCCAGACACCTGGAGATCTGCATGTGATGCAGGGAATATTGAAATTTGTGCTGGAACTCAAAATTTTATGCTATCAAGCTGGCATACATAATTTCATTGCACAACAAGACGATAAACAGGTTCAAAGCCCTTGACCCGGAAGGCTAATAAAACACAAGAACTGATACACTATTAGACAAGATAAAAAAAATAAAAAAGATAAACATGAAAGGGGCATGGTTTCATAGAGGGATGAGTCATGGGTAATTTAAGGGACTCTGGAGTGGTTTCTGTCAGTCCCGTCAGGCACCTCAGTGAGCAACACCTTAAACCCTGCCACCAGTTCTGGCCAACTGCTTCAAGAGCTCTTCTGCTGGACTGGAGACAAGCAGATAAGGAAGAAACCATTGGCTGTATTTAGCAACATGAGTCAGGCTGTACTTGTCTGCAAGCACCTCCTTTTCACCTCCGAAGGGGTAGGAAGGTGGCTTTGGCCCGTGGCCACGCCATGAGGGTGGTGATGTTTGGCTGGGAAAACAACTGTGTGAGCGTGGCAGAGTCCACCGGCATCACTTTCAAGATGACTCAGAGGCTACAGTGTAGGTGCGCAGTAGATGTCTCAGCTTCCACCCAGCAGGGCTTTCCCTCCCATGGTCCCTCCATGTCATTTTGGTCCCTGAGCCCATGGGTGGAGGCTCAGGCTGTGGAGGTGGGGTAGCCACCACAGAACTGTCCCTGGGTGGGGCGCTGCCACCGTCACCACCCGCCACGCAGAATGACTGTGGATCCACCAAGCAATAAACTGAGTAATATTTGATATGATAAACTGAAGGCAAAAGCCAACACGAATAAAACATGGCTGTACCTGGCGCTCCCGGATCTTCTTGCTCTTTAGTTCCACCGGCAAACCTCCATGATTATTGTGGTCAGGACCAGACTCTGAGCCACCCCTTAGGTGATGGTGGGACTGGGTGGTGCCACCACTGGCACTGCAAAGTCTTTGCTTTTAACCTTTTGTCCCTGAAAATGCTGCTGCTGCTCATCTTTTAGGTGCTTATGGGATGCAAAAAAAGGTTGATGGTTAACCTCAGCTGTCTTGTGCTCATGGTAGTAACCGCCAGTGACGTTTATCAAGGGTTTTGCTCTCAAGCACGGGGAGCACTGAAGTGTGACAGGAAGCGAGGAAAAAATGTGTGCAAAAACAGGAAAAGGAGGGGAAACTGGGTGTGAATTTAAGAGGCAGATGCTGCACTGAATGAGGCTGAAGGCCAGAGAGAGCCTTAAGTTGGAAGAGGCGAGGTGGCACATGATCTCAGATGAGATGCGGAGGGTAAATACAGGCAGCAGTCAGGCTGTCCTGTCCCTTCCATCAGCAGTGCACCTCCCTCTGGCATGAGGGTGCCACACAGGTTTGTGAGGAGATGGGGCTGGGAATCTTTATTTTCATCCTGTGAAAATGTTTGAGGTTTCAGAGCAGAAAAGCAGCTGGCTGGAGGGTGAAGGTAAGAGCCAGCTCCAGAGCGGCTGGAAACTCCTAGCTTGGGTATGGGAATAACCCTTCTCTGTAGACTGGTTCTTGGAAAAGATGTTTGGAGAATTCAACATTTTCTCAGGGAAAAGAGTTTTCTGGGAAATGTTGTCCTTGCATAGGAACAACGGTAGTCGGAGAAATGCCTTTCCTCTGCTCTTTCTCATTGTAGGGACTTGCAGAGGACATTCCTTACTCTCACACCTTCTTCCCAGAGGCGCATGTTTGATCTCTAGCTATGGCTTGGGCAGGACTCTGGGGCTCTGCACATCTGCGCATAGCCTCTGAGGAAGGCCATGAGCATCCGCAGAGGTGGAGAACCACCAACCTTGGCCCGTGAATCAGCTGCAGTAACGGAGCGATGATCCTCCTAAACCCGGCATACGCGGTTGAGTCCCAGGGAATGGGATGAATCCCAAGGAAATCAATGACCTCTAATTTCCCAGAAGCCATTCATGTAAAAACTAAAGCAGATGATGCTAAAAGCTTTTCAGAGCTGAGAATGATGAATGCAATCCATTGTTGTTGCTGCTACTGCTGCTGCCATGACTGTTATTACTATTACCATTAATAAAGAATTGCTCTTTCTTCCCGATAATTACCTTCTCCCCGATAATTACCTACCCCGGTAGAGGCTGGATCAACTGTGTTCCCAGAGAGGAGAATTTTTTCTGATGCCCTGTACTGTGGCATGTCAGGGCAGTGTAAGGCATGGAGTCCCTGCCCCTGCCCTGCTGACCGGCTCTCAAGGCATCCTGCTCCCTAGGGCTCCTCTCACCAGCACTGGTCCCACACGTGGGAGGGAGCACCACCAGCCTGCGGTAGAGGACAAGAGTGTAACCAGTCCTATAGACAAGGATTTATTTAGTCCAGGATTTTGAAACTAATAATGCAGCAGGCACACCCTCCCAAGCCTCAGTCCTGTGGGAGGAAAAAAACAAAGTGCCCCAACAGAAGTGGGACTGTCCCTGGGAAAGGGATGGATTTCCTCTTGCTGCAGACTTCTTGCTGCAGTTGTAGGGTTGTGCAAAGGGAGGCACCGCACGGCCTGGCGTGAGGCAGCAGAACAAAACTGCCCTGTGTCTCGGGCACGTGTAGCTGCACATTGCTATCGGGTCATTCTTGCTGCCCACTTGTCTTTCTGCTAGGAAAACGTGTGTTGAAAGCAACAACACTGATTTCCTGCAAATGCAGTCATGCTGGCATCATGGTTTGCCAGAGGCATTACTTGTGGGGCAGGAGGCACCTATGGGGGACAGGAGGCATGCGGGTGCCCAGCTGGGACAAGAGTGACATCCCTTCCTTTGCAGCAAGCGGGACATGCCCTAGCAGCCTTGCTTGGCACCCTTCAGCCTTACTTACATCCCTATAATTCAGTCTGAGGCCTGCTCTGGCTTATGCCACTCGTTTGTGGTGCCAAAAGAACCCAGAGCACCAGGGTTTTGGCTCTGATCTCACTCACTGAGCCCTCGCTGAGCCCCTTTCACACTGGGAAGCCCAAAGACAGACATGGCGGAAGGGCTCACACCAGCTTCCTGTGCCAAATGGGCACTCAGCAGTGAGTGATGGGACTTGGGCCTCGGAGTGTTCATATATATCTGTGGGTGTTGCTTACACCAAGACATGAGACTAATTTAAATTCTTTGAGATACTGACCTTTTATAAGACAGAAGAAAATAGCCATAACAGCTTTGATAGCATTTAAAGCTGATGTTCAGCTAACAGTACACACCCCAGCAGAACTTACTTGAAAATGGAAAATGACTGCATATGAATTTCATTTTCATGTAGAGTACGAAAACGACAGGTATTTAAAGCAGTCCTTCATTCAGTGTTTACTGTTTTCATGCTGAGTGCTTAATTTCTTTTGTATCCTAGTTGGTTTTGTATCGGCTGTAGTATAACCTCACTTAGACAGGTACACACGAGGCGCTTTGCTCCTTCCACCACTTTTCTCACTACGTACCCTCAGAGCATTTGCTGAAGCTTGCACTGCATTTTAGCCCGTTTCAGCTCAATCACAGAATCCTACTTTGTTCAATAAAACTGTTGAGACAAATCTGAGATGGCTCAGCCTTTTGTTTTCACACAATACAACACGGAAGTATATGCACCTTCCCTTACAGAGAAAAAAAAAAAAAAAACACAAAGAAAAAAAAAAAGTAGCAGGAAGGCAAAAGAGATGTTTAAAATATTTTCCCAAACTGCACAATGATGAGCGCTTCCGGGTTTAGTGCAATCTCTTTCTTTGGCCAAACATGGTAAGGAAGTGACTCTGTTCCCCACAGCACAGGCTTGCAAATAGCTCCTTTCAGCAGCCGGAGGAAGTGAGAGACGGCTGCTCGTCTTTACTGCCGCTAGCTTGAGTTCAGAGAAAGCCAGCAATCCGTAGAGAAGCCATATAAATAAAGGAGGAAGCGATTAAAAATGACCCATTCCAAAGATACATCCAAATCACTGAATTGTTCTTCATTTACCCTGAATAGGAAAATAAAAATGCAGTCAAGTTTAGCATTTCCATAAAAAGGAGCCCAGAGCAAGAAAAGGGACCTTGCCAGACCGCCCTAGCCCAGAGTGGGGATCCGAACAGCTGGAGCCAGTGGCAGCCCCTCGCTGTCTCCCAGGCCTTCCCTCCACCAGTCTTACCTTGCAGGTCCCGATCACGGGAACAGGGCACCTAAAACACCCACAGACCCACATCGGTCCCCGTTTCTCACCTGGGGCTCAGCAGCTGCTCTGACCCTTTGCACTGAGGCTTCACGCTCTACCCGAAAACAGCATTTCACCACAGGAACTGAATCAGAGCACCCTATCGCTCCTCCGTGCGCCCGGGTGTTTCGCACCGAGATCTGGGAGCAACGCGGGGAGGAGGAGGGTGGCTCGTTGCTGTGGCTTTTCCGCTCCTCCTGCCTGTGGCTCCTGCTGCCCTGCCATGTCCCCATGTCCCCGTGTC
>VZTL01084432.1:0-17734 GCA_013400535.1 Scopus umbretta
AGTTGTCCCGGTGTAAGACTCCTCCCCAGATCTAATCTTTTTGCTTGAGGCAACTGGGGCAGGGTTATTTTGACATGCAAACGAACGGGACCTATGCTGCACGCAAATGAGAGGGCCACAGCTCAGAGCAGACAGATTTCTCCCCTGCCCCAGGCACTTCTGTTCTTGCTTAACAGGATTTCCTGGGGATCTAGAGCGACACTTCCACGGCAGGGTCTCTGAGCTCCGGCTGCCCATCCAGCCACCCAAGGGCAGCCGCGGGACGCAGGTCAGGCTCCTCTGGGTGCTGCACAGAGAGAGCCCAGCCACGGGTCCTGCTTCGGGTCGGGGAAGAAACGGGTGCTGGCTGCCGCAGAGGTGCAGCAGGCTCACCTCGAGCCAGGCTGACTTCAGAGACCTCCTTTGGGAAAAGCTGGCCGGAGGCCACCAGCCTCCACCAGCCCGGCCGGGCTCACTCGCGATTTGTTTGTTCTCAGGTATTACCACTGGAAAATTGGCTACTGTGTACTGGCAGTAACTTCTTACTGTTATTTAATACATGTTATTGTATTCACATTGTAAAGGGCCCACACCCTGTTCCGATTCAAGACCTAGATACAGGGTCATTACGGTGCTATAAACACCGCTTTTAAAAGCCTGACTACGTATTGACAGTTTTTTATATGCACAGAACAGACTCTAAAAACCACTCTCAGACACTGTGATGACGTTTTACACCAGGCTCATGTGTCCCCAGGATGGCATTAATTGAAATAGTACCATGAAAGCAAAGGGAAACATATGAAACAGCAAGATCTGTGCGAAATAATTCTGCTTCGGAGATAAGAAATCAAGGCAATTTGGAGAGGAGGCCAGATTCCATGCTTGATCCTTCATCTTTGCTTGCCAAGATTATAACAGTCATCCAAGAGTGAATGTTACCAGGGGAAGCATTTGAGAACTTGCCTTTGCTACTAAGAAAAGTGCTTAAATTTCAAAATACCCAAAAGGTAAGCTACCCATCCTCAGACAAGAGTACTGGCAATCATACTTGCAGGGCTTAAATATGTGAATATTAAAAAAAAAAAAAAAAAAAAGATGGTCTCGTAACACTTGGCACAAATCACACCATTCATTGCAAGAAATCACTTCTGGCCAACCTATCCCCACGGGCTTAGAGGGCTGTCAGCAAACACCACAGCCGGAATGAACTTGCAGGTCCCTCCCTTTGGTGGGTCTGCTCCCGCCGGGATGGGATTGCTGACTGCTGGCAGCAGGGGTTGGCTCTTTCAGGGTAAGCTAATTATATCGATATACTTGCCCACCGCCCTAAATAAGGCGGATTTGGAACAGAAGCAGAGGAAGAAAGTCCTACAGATGGTACTGCCACTCGGCAGCTTACAACAAGGCTTTGGTGTCCTCCTGACCTTTGCCGGCTCTCCCCAGAGAGCAGCCCCACAGGCACAGGCAAGAGCAAGTCAGCTGGGGTCAACAGATGGCTGAGAATATGGTGCACATTAACACACATTCTTCGTGCGCCTGTCTCTGGCCCACACATAAGCAGGAGAGAGATTTGGCCCCAGTACGTTCAGCAAAACCATGGTCATACTGCACTGAAACCTCTACTGGCATCCACGAGCTAGACAAGCGCTTGCTGCCAGAGTTAAATATTTCATTCCTAATGTGCTATGGCTTTGCTTTTGTGGTTTTGAGAAAGGCACGTTAAATTCTCTTAAAATGTGTTAGGAAAAACCCTGATGCGTGATTTGCCTACAAATGGGTGCAGTGGTGCTGCTCATGTCAAACCGTGCATATGGGTAACCTGATAATGATATAATTTGCCTTGACGCCTCTCTAAAAAGACATCATTGTCCCTCTAATTTTGATTCCTTGTAAATAATCAATCAATCAATTAGCTAATCTGCTCACACCCCCCCCCCTTATGTTTTCAATTAAAAGTGTGAAAGGCAAGTGCAGACAGATTTACATGACATTCCAGAGGCAAGTGGCGGCAATGGGTATTTTTTCACCGATCTTATCAGGACTCCTTTAAGTACACTTGGGGTTTCTTGTGATCTTGACTGCTAAGGAATTCTGAGCATTAATTCTTTTTTCCTGATGGAAGAAATGTCTTTATGGGGTTGCCTTTTGGGATATTTCTCATATAGAATATCCAGCAAACTACTTAGGAAATAGTATTTTCCTTTCAAAAGCCTACCTGTGCAACCATGAGGACTTAGTTTTTCTGAAACCCTAAGAATGTGCAAACTGATACTTCTAGGAGTATTCTGACTTGGCTGGATCTGCTGCAACTTTTGTAGAGATAGCAAAAGGCATCTGTCTCGCACGAGGCTAAGCCCCTGTCAAATTTCACATCCTTGCTCCGAAGTATGGAAGTGTGCAAGTTTCTTAGCAAATTACTTGCAAGTGCTTGTAACATGACCAAACCAATTTATTTCCCCCCCACCTTATTTTTTGAGGGAGCCAGATCTTTTTATCTGAACTTTCAAAGAAAAGGAAATCAGCTGCAGGCAGACACATGACATGGAAAATTTCAGCTCCAACAGCATAAGTTTGGCAAAGCTACAAGCAATTGACAACAGCCCTGTCAAGGGAAGTGCCAGACAATCCCAGCATCGGGCAGGGCTTCCAGCTCCACCTGCAGCCTGGCCAGGAACGCGTGGACATTGTGTCAGGTCC
This sequence comes from Scopus umbretta, assembly GCA_013400535.1. Classification (NCBI taxonomy): domain Eukaryota; kingdom Metazoa; phylum Chordata; class Aves; order Pelecaniformes; family Scopidae; genus Scopus; species Scopus umbretta. The sequence goes on from VZTL01084432.1 coordinate 2,680, forward strand.
ATGCCCTCTCCCAGGCAGCTATTTTTAGGGAGTGAGGAGAAGTGATTTGTGGTGTGTATTGTGAGTGGATTGCTAGCAACGTGGAGGCTGAAGTGTAAGAAGACACAGCCATACAACCGAGGAGTTTTATAGTAGGGGAAGATGGATCAACCATGGCTACACTTTGTAAGACTTGAAAGACTTACCCATTATTCATACAGATTTGGAGTCTGCTTTAGACATTTTGGGTGACACTTGCTGCAATACAATTTTTACATGTAATGTTAAATTATATCTTCAATCAAAAGGAAATGGAAATTCCTCAAACTGCAAAATAACAAGTCAAGACCTCTTCAAGATAAAAATCAAACAAAGAAAACGAACAGCACAAAACTGAGCAGCAACTGGAAAGGCACAATACCTTCCCCCAAGCCAGACCCTTACTTATGTATATTGTATAAAATATTCTTTCAGGAACTAGCCAAAGGGTTGGTTTGTTTTTTTTTTTTTTTTAAAAAAAATTGAATGCAATCAAGCTTGTTACTAAATTTTATCCTTCTGTAAGTGGCAAGGATATATTTGCTAGCATAAAGCCTTAGTGACCACACTGATCTCTGTTTTTCAGATGAGAGGTGGCATTGCCCTAAAAGTGGCATTGCAGGTATGCTGCACTAAAATGCCCGGTGGGGTTATTAATTCCTGGGAGCACTGAGGCAACGGCACACTCACTCATTTCTGCTACATAACTACCTTAACATCCTTTCCGTGACACCACCATTGCACCGGAGCTAGAAAGAGTGCCACTACTACTTTAAGAGCAACAGCCAGCGATCTCAGTTATTTCAAGTGAAAATCTAGTTGCATTGGGGTCTGTAAGAATTTTGCTGTCAATTTTAATGCACCAGGATCTCACCTTTGGTATCATTTTCCCCTAATACAACAGGGATGATCACACTTGCAGATCTGTTAGAGCGGGACAAGGACAAGTTAATGTGCCTTCCGCATTCTGAACGTGTAGCATAATAAGTGCATGAATTATTTATGTGTATAAATTTAAACTCTTTGATTGAAATGTAGGACTGGTTGATTACAAATAAACTTCCTCCATCTTTGATACCTAGGTGCTCTGCCACAGGAGCTTAAAACAGCATGGGCTCCCTGGTTGCATGTTCCCAGCTCCTCCTCAGTGCCAGCACGAGGATTCATGAAACAACACAGAAATCCAGAGCTGACCCAGCTGAAGAGAAGCCATGCAAAAGTACCCCCAAGCCCCCAACTTCTCAGCTAGATGAGTTTACTGCACCAGCTCACTGCACAAACACAGAGCGGTGGTGCTGCCAGGGGGAACGCGTGGCTGAGACTGAGGGCCACGGCAGCACCAGCTTAGATCAGCCTCAGTTGCCATCAAACCTTGCAGCAGGTTATACACCAGTCACTATTAAATCTAACTCCTCCTAGGAATGTTTTTTCCTGAAAACAGACATATCTATATCTTTAGATATCTCTCCCAGTAGTGCAGTAGCTTAACAGAGGCCCATTGGTGGTATCCCGCACTCAATGTTTAAACCACCTCATTTAATAATCTGCAAAAAAGGAAGAAGTCCCAGACAATTAAGTGACATAGGGATTTGCTGTCAGGGGGTCCCAAAGGTAGAGCTGCAAGAATTAGAAATGCATATTGAGAAAACAGAGTCACGCAACCAACAACACTCGGCGTAGATGAGGCCGCTCAGTGGAATGTGTTGTCCTCTCCCTGATGCGGATCTAAGCCAGAGCTTTTAACGCCCTCTGCTCCAGACACCAGGCAGGTATCAACTAAAATGTGACTTTCTGTAAGACAAGCATAACCCCCCTCACTGCCCCTTGGCTTCACCATTATCAGCTAGTGTTCTCAGCCACTGGGCAAAAAGTTTTCCAGCAACTTCAGTTGCCGTTGATACAATTTATGTTGCCAGTACAGCACTAACGACAATAACCGAGTACTCGTCCCATAACGTCAGAGCAGCCTGCTCAGTGAGGGAATGTGCACAATTTTGTAATTTTGCCTGTTTTAGTTGCAGATGCTGAGCGGGGAGTTTGTATATAATACGAAATGGGGTAAGAGAACGTCTATTATTAATGCAGCTTCATGAAGCAATTAATTTGCTGGGTCATTAACTCACCATCTTCACAGACACTCTAGAATCCCACAGCAGAAAAACCCTGCTCTGGGTTTGGCTGAAGGCACTTAGGTGTGTGTGGGACAGTGTCTCCAAAGCCCAAGGCCAAGGACCTGCAGGAGTTCGCAGTGAGTCTGGTGCCACGAACCAGTACGAATCGTACCGCGTTTGCTCCAGGAGATCTGCATGACCACCTCAGTGGAGATCCATCCATCACTCCTTTGCTCTGCTTACAACTTTCCTCGTTAAGCTCAATGCACGTTTAATTCCAGCTCACACAGTCCATGCTTTACACTGAGCAGAAACACCACACTCAGTTCATCTTTCATTTCCAAAACACATTTGCTCACTGTTTTTAAGCAACACAGGTGGCCTTTGTGCACAGGCACGCCAGACTGGACTTCTAATACATCTGAAGTCTTTCAAAACAGCCGTACAGCATAGCTGCACCACTCAGAGCTGCTGGTGGGGATGTGGCAGAGGAAGGTGAAGTCAAAATAACTCATTTTTTTTAAAAATTATTTTCAAAAAAAATGATGGCTTTCAGACTTTCCTCGATACAAGGTAAGACATGCTGGCTTCCCTCCACCTAAGGCAGCCTTCCCTCCCAGCCATTATCAATAATCACTGTTCCAGCAGTCTGATGCATATGCTGGCTGGCTTTGCCGCATGAAGTCTCTCTCTGCTGGAAGAGGCATTAATTATAAGCAGGCAAGAAGAAACTTCTGCAGCATTGATGGCTGCTCTGCTGGGTGCTTTTCCTTGTACTAAGCTTGTTTTCATTAACTTTCCAAATAAATGATAAAAGGCACAGGCATGGGCAACAGAAAGACAAAACCGTAATCACTGGAGTAGCTGGCTGGCTTCCTATATGTATATGAGGAAGCATTGTTTAGATCTGTGCAAGTGCATACATACATGGGCTTTCCTGCCGAGTAGTTTAACTAATCCAACCACGAGTGTGAAATACTAGCTCACTGTGAGCTTGAACACTTGCCTATCTTCTTGGTATCGTGGTTCCAAGCTAAAACCAAACTCAGGGTAGGAAGTTTTGCGTTCTGCCTACAGACGTAGTAAAAATAAGTCGTCAAAGAGGTGAATCAATGGCACTCTGTTCTTACTGAGATACAATGCTGACAGCACTAGGATTTTAATATGACATACTGATGACTGCTATATTGATGATTACGTTGATTAAAACTGTGGTTATTGATTACGTTGATAATTACCACATTTTATATACATGTGGGTGTTCAGAGCCTGGGCCAGAAAAGAGACTTCCCCCACGTGCTGCCCAGACAGACAGCAAGAAGAATACTTGACAAAAGTTCTGCTTTAAAAGTTCCAAGTTTTAAAGGTGTCCTGTGCTTGAGCAGGAGCCACAGCTTTCACTGGCAACTGCAAACTGATCTTCCAGACCTCACAGATGCGTTAAAAAAGCCTGAAAAGCACCCACCAGCAGAAATATTAAAAGCCAGATTAAAAAACATACCCCTAATTCAATGCGCTGCTCTGAATAATCATTTTTAAGAAAAATCACATTATTTTCTGGAGCCTGACTCATGATTTTTAAATATTTGGGGGTTGCCAAACTGCTGGTATAAATCTGGAACCGCTCCACTGACGTCACTGAAACTGAACCAAAGTAAAAATGGCATCAGGGAGAACAGAAACAGGCTGAGAGAATTGGACAGCTGTGACCACTAACACAGGCTGCGCATTAGGAAAGATCAAAGACTAATTTTTTACAAAACATTTTGACTTGGTTTTTATTTTACTGAATTAGGGTAAAACACAGCCCACATTTGCTCTCAGTAGCTTGATGGGCTAAAAATTCTTCACTGACTTTTGGACACAGCATAACGCCAATAGGTATTAGTCAGCTATTCTTTTGAGAGGTATTTCTGTCTCCTGTTAGGAGGCTTCAGTCAATCGAAATACACGGTTATCTTTCCTCCCAACAGCGTGACTGCGGTGAGGATGCCACAGCAGATAAACACAACCTTCTGCTCCGAAGTCCCACCCCGCTCCCAGACTTCGTTACTCAAAAACATCCCCATCCTCTTGGCAAGGGGAAGAGAGACCAACAGGAATGCCTCTAAAGGTTAAACACATGAACCTTTTGTCATGTTAAAAAAAAAAAAAGGGAAAAAGGGGAGGAAAAAAGAGCACAGGCAGAGGAGGGCACTACAAATCAGGCCAACTGACTGCTCAGCAGAAACAGAGGGCAAAGGGTGTGCGCACCATCATCCGGCAGGGAACGCACCATCCAGAGCCACTGTCCACACCCGGCGTCTGCAGAGAAAACAATTGTCATCATCGAAAACCCCCTCAGAGCTAGCAATTTTTAGGCATGGATTCTGTATCAGGAAATGCCGGATCTTGGCAGCAAGCACGTTACTGGTACGAATGATAAAACAGCAGGGTTATATGAACATGTCTATCTCCAAGGCCAGGAGAAAAGAAAAGCTAAAGTCTCCAAGGTCCTTTTCAGAGAAGAATCATAAAAGCTACAGACTGCATTTCCCAGGTATTTTGTATTGTGATTAAATGTGTTTCTAGCATTACACCTTTAAGAAAGATCAAAGGTAGGCAGCAAGGGAAGGAGGTACACACTGACTTCCACTAATTGAAGCAAGCTGAAGCCTCCAGCACCTTCCGGGTTCTCCAAAGTTTCGCTCCCTATCTCAGCCTTTCCTCTGCCCTCCCCTGCGGCCTCCCTGCCCCAGCCCTCGCAAAAGCGAGTGCATCCAGATGACTGACACAACAGAGATGCCTTTTATAGCTGCCTGGGTACAGGAGCCAGAATAAAAGCATCCCAAATCTCAGTACAATCACAGGTAGAAACTCGCTGCAGTTCTTTCATTGTTTAATTTCCATGCCTCATTTTTTCCGTCTTTAAGAAAGGACATCAAAGAACATTGAGATTTAGGAGCCGCTAACAGCATGTGCGTATCAATACCAGTATCAGCAAAACACCGCGTGCAACTCATCCCAGTAACAAAACCTATCAAAGCAAAGCTGTACTGGCAAAAATTAGTTTCTCAGCATAACTGTATGTGCAGCAGGGTTTTTTGCCAATCTCCTCCTACCCCAGACCAACCTAATTAAGCTGCTAGAACCTGGAGTGTAAAGATAACCACGGCATCCCACGTGGGGCTTTGTAATAACCTGACTGACTCAAGCGCGATAACGCCGAGAGCATCGTGGATTCTGCACTCAGCTAAACAAGCGTACTTGGATGCTTCTTTTCTTACCAGTCACCTTCTCCAGCGTCTTTGCTTCCTCCTCTCACGCATTTGTGCTTTAATAATAAGCTCTCGGGGAACTCCTGGGAGGTGCCAGCTTCCCCGGAGAGGCTGCGAGTCAGGGTCTGCGCTAGCCTCCACGGAGGCTACGATTTCCATCCACTCATCCCACTGCGCTTGTGTGGTAGCAAGGAAGAGAGCTCCTTGTGAATGCCTCCAAGGGTCAAGCACGACTTTGCCTTTGATGCTTAATAAAGTTTCGAAATCAAAAGCACTATGTAAATGTTGTTCTTATTATCAGGTAGGTGTGCTCTGGTTTTATTCCAGGAGAGCTCAGCTGCTGGAAGTGGCTGGTATCCGAAGCAGGTCTTGGATGCTCAGCATTCAGCTTTGCAGGGAGACTGACATAAGAGCTTGGCACACAGCAATGAGAGAGGACGCAATCTGATTTGGCAAATTAGCCCCTGGGATGATGCAGTTGCCATATGTACCTAGGTGCCAAATTTCAAATGGAGCAGAGTGACCTGACCCTGACCTTTGGCTCAGAGCACTAAATTCCCTCTCCAGGGAGCCTCTCTCGCCTGAAGCGTGTTTCAAAGCTGTGAAGAGAATAAACGTATTCACCTGGGGGATATTTACAGCAGAACATTTGTTTTCACTTATGCTGAAATCTAAGGAGATTTTTGGTAGAGTCCCTGCATGTCATTCATTCCAACAACAGGTTTTGCAACTCTTCTTATGCAGGTGTCTGAGGCCTGTGCAGATCCCTCTGGCTGACCACAAGTATCTGATGAACTCTCTGTTCTAGCCAATAATTTGCCCAACCTGGGATTTTTCAAACAAAAGCAAACCTCATCTTCTTCCTCACTGCTTACCAAAGACACTGCAGTGCAAGACAAGAAGGCTGCCAGTTACAAAACTGTGCTGCTTTTAATAAATATACTCAAGAAGTTTATGAGTAGTATTGTAAATCATTTAACCTACACTTTCTAGAAGCTGAATGAAGTGGGTTTTTTTTGTTTTAATCCTTGCATTGCAAACTAGTAGTTAGCTTGCTAATTAAAAACAGTTGCTTAATGGGTCATCAGCAAGTTAGACAGGTTAGACAGAAGAATAAATGTTAACTAGAGGCAACAGTCGGAGCTTTCTGAGCTGCAGACCAGTAGTATGATACCCAAAATACAGGAACAGTAAAGAAAGGTTAGAGAAGGCAAGTAAAAGTTCAAAGACAAGGCAGATTAGTCAAAATAGTTCTACGACACAATACAACTTTGGATCTTTACAGTCCAGTTCAGTAATGAAATGCCACTTACGCTCAAAAGGCAAACTCCATCTGGATACGCTTTCACTTGGCTTTTGGCTTTATCATTTTAGTTGACTCCCCTTAAATTTCTAAGTACCCTGGTACAGACACAAACCCAGAGACCATCTCAAACACAAGCCCACTCTTCTGGACAGCAGCATCAGTCCTAGAAAACACCGCTTTCCTTTTCTCCAACCCACTCAAATATCGGTGGTTTGAAAACTTGTCTAAACACTTCAGATTCAAGTTGTGCTTAAAAGAGATTGTAGAAGCACTCAGAGCGCAGCTGAGAGAAGAACTGAATGCAGCACTATGGGCCACGCAGTAGGCTTTGGGAAAGTAAGCAGTATAGATAAGCCAGGCTTCCATTTAGTCAGCTAGCAGACATACTTCTTCATTTTAAGGAACTGAGTCACTTCTGAAATGCATCATTTGTTTAAATTACAGGAAATAAAGGTTTACAACCAGGGACGAGCTTGGCAAACCTTGTTAACAAAAAACAATGGTTTGTACGATCTGCAGAACCTGCTCTCTGAAAGGCTGATACATCCCTAAAAGCGGCAGCAAAAGGGGAGGGAAGGCTTTGCTATGCTGTATTTCTATCCAAGTTTCAGATAGAGAACATCTGTTTGCACCCTAAAACATACACAGGCATTTGATAAACACTTTTTTCCTTCTCACTGTAGGATGGCTCTTTGGCTCACACAAAATTTAACACTACTTTTTATATAGTCTCACCCGTTTCAAGTGCCGTACAGCCAGGCATGAAAAAATAAATGCTTAAGGATGCAAAGTAAAGCATTTAAAAAAAAATTTGGGGAAAATATACTTAGGCTTGTCCGCACAACCTTAATTTAGCTCTCCTTTTGCATGCATGCTTTAGTTGTGTAGTAAAACCCTTTCTGTTTTCAAAATCTGGCTCCCCCGTTTCCTCAGTCCCCTGCAGCAATCCCAGCACAGGCTCTGGCTCCCCCATCACCGCATCAGGCCCACACCTCCACCCTGCAGCATCCGCCGTCTTCCTCCGCACTGCTGGATGCCAGCAGGAAAAGCTGTAAGCGTGAACGGGACGTGCTTTTGCCATCTACCATCTTCTCTGCTCCGGAACTTTGCTGGCAGGAAGGAGGAGAAGTAAGTGGAAGAGCACCTTGTGCTGAAGTGTTTCAGCTGAAATTCACCCAAATAATTTGGTCCGAAGAAGATTCTCAACAGCGACATTCACAGTGACGAAGTATGGCTGGATTGTAAGCAGACGAAAGCAGAGCCTCGTGGCATAAATTGTAAGACAACCTTAACATCTGGCTTCCCCTCCTCTCTGGTTTACAGGAGGGTGGGAAAGACCTCTCTGTTTTCTGACTTTGAGAAGAATGAAGAGAACATGTCTTTCAAGCTCCCCCAAAATAAACAAGGATAATTTGTGTATCCAGGATGACAGTAAAGCTTGTCAGTAAGAAGCTTCTAGCAGAGAATGAAGTCAGCTGCACATGACAGAGACAAATGCCATTTCAAGGAAAAAAATTGTGCTGAGATCGGACAAGATTTTCAATACTCATCTCGCCTTTGGAAAATAACCCTGAACTTCACACTTACAAAAACACACTGAGAGACAAGCATCTTTTACCTTGCCTTGGCAGCTTCTGGAGAATGCCAGGAATAAATCATAGGAACAAACAAAATACTCATAAAAAACCTTCACTGTGTGACACAGACTGGAGCAGAGGATGCACTGAAACACTGATTCATGAGCAATACCTCTGAACCTGCTATTGTAAATGTCATTTCCGAACACCTCCCCATTCCTACCAGCCGGCTAAAGCTGCAATTAAAGAAGTGGGAGTGCTCTGCAAGCCTTCCCTGTCTGCAAGAGACCCACATCCAGCTATTTATTAGGTAATCTGGTTACTCTGATGTGACCTTACTCCATGCGTTTATGTCTAGTCAGACTACAGGGATAGCCTATCCACCTGGGTGTTTTTCTTAGGACACAAACCTCTATTCCTCTAATAACAGAGGTTATTACAAAACACAGCTACTGCACAAAACATTACATCTCCTTTGCATCTCCCCTTCTCTCATCGTTTTCCAGTTGTTTGGAGAGCAATTACATGCCCAACCGCAAAGGAGAACAGGTTGAGACCAGTCTCCCGCACCCACTTCTTGCACCGTGCTTTCTTCCAGGCCTCCCCTCACACCTGGGAGGAGCTCCCCGTTAACGTCTACAGAGCTGCCTCATTAGTCTCCTCAGAATTTTCCTGTACGGCAATGCTCTTGACAGCAGTTAGGCCTATAGGGTATGCTGAGGCCACTGCTTACAATGTTGGCTTATGGGACCTCTTTAGAGCACACAAATCCTCTCTCTTGCTTTTTCCCTGGAACATGAGCTCCCTGGAGCGGGGACAGCCTTTTCGTGAAGTACGTAGCCTAGTGTGGATAAGGTCCTTGGCCGGAGCTCCTGGGAGCTCTGATACAGCAAATACTACAAGGGTGATTTCCAGCATCACCCAACAGAGCTTTCTTTGGAAACCAATGACAAAACTGCAAGACCAACTATCAAAGCCTCTAAGCCACAGGCTCTTCTGCAACAAGGGTTAAGAAATCTCTTGCAAATAGACCCATGGAAGAACTTTTGAAGAACTTGGATTCCTAGCCAATGTGTGAGGCAAATCCCAGCTTACACTCCATTTGAAACAGGCTCTTTCAAGGGGTGCAGGGCTTTTGCTTGGAAATATGCCGAGGGAGGACCCTGGCCTGTATCCATTGACCTCTGATGACAGAGAGCAGATAACAAGCAAATGGAAGTGCTCTCAGCAGTGGTATTGTATACTGAGAGACATAATAAAGAGCATGTATCATGGCAATGCTCAGCATATAAAACTCCCTGGAGAGATCACCCAGTGAGAAAAAAACACTTTGGTATACCCCTGTTTGTTACACTAATTTTCCTGACTTTCCTGGAAAAAAGAATACTTTCCAGTGCTCTCCTGCTCTGAAAAATGCTACAGCCTCTGCAGACTCATGAAACTTGCAGTTCCTGATGCTCAAGGGTCACCTCTAAACATCCCTTATTTTCTTCTCTCCAATGCTTTTCACACTCTGCTTTGACATGAAGTGTCTGACAAAGTAAGACCCAAAAGCTGGTCACAGGAGAGGAAGACATGCAGGTGTAAGAGCGGGCCATGTGAAAATTATAAATAAAATCAAAACCAGTAAGGGAGTTTCTAAATGGAAAGGATCACGGTAACCTGTGTAGAGTTTCATCACTCAAGGGTTCACAGGCAAGATTTCTCATTAAAACAATCAGCTTTTATCATTTGTTTGGCACTGTTATGCAACACAGCCCACAAAATTTGCGTAGGAGCCAAAATTTTGAGGGACAGACACTTTGTCACCCTGTGCTTCCCAAAACACTTTGGGCCTTTCTGGTGCAATATAAGTAACTTGGTAATCACTGCTGCTTAATACCCCAATGAAGCTTGCAAACCAAGAAATTGTGCTATATTAGCGAGAAATAGGTATCCAAGGCAGGGTTCACTGTGCAAAATATAAGAGGCTTGCTCCACTAGCTAAGGCTTTCGATCAGCTGCAGGTAGAGGAAACGCCACAGTGCTTGTAATACACAAATTTTTCATCAGGCTTCTGACCAAATCTGCCCGGTTTTACACGCCTTTCTGCTAACTGAACACAATAAGACTACACCTTTGGGCTTGGGATTATTTCTAGTTCTATATCTTTCACCTTGCTGTGACTTAATGTCTCGCTTTCAACCTTTGCCCAGGTCAAAGACACGTATAAACCTCTGCTCATGAGAATGCCCATCCCAGGTAGCTTCTACAGAAGCAGAAACTACTCTCGACCTCCTCTGGGCCTGGCGGTGCCACTGGATGTAGGGTGTGCTACAAGCTGGACACCATCCAAGCCATAGGGACCAGCCAGGTACAGAGCCCGAAGCCATTCTCCCCGCTGCTGTCTCCTTCACCTTGTGCAGGCAGAGGCAGCCGCTCCGAGGAACAGCTCTTTCCTGTGTGAAGCTTTACTGAGCCCTGGGAACACCGCAGCTGCCTTCGTGGAGCAGCTGATCTGCAGAGGAATCCCAGTAATCAAATCACGGCGGTGGCTACAGTGCTATTCCCCCACCAGTGTACGAAAGGCCACCGGGCAAGGATTACGGAGGACAATTTAATTATGTGCGAAAACAGCTGCAAAACTTTATGGGGGTTTAGGGTTGTTGTTTTTTGGGTAGGAGGGGGGAAAGGGGAAGGAATTAGACACAGAGCGAGTTGGCATGGGATGACCTGTGATAGCAGGGAAGCACGCTGTCGTACACACGAGCAAAAGAGTGAGGACTGATATATTAAAAGCTGTTTTCCCTCAAAGGGTTTGCTTTTCATGACTTGTCACCTGGAACGGGGTCAGTGTGACCCACTGCATCGCCCATACTCTCTTAGTGCCACGAGAGATGACCGCTCATTTCCTGCACCCACCTCTTTATCGAACGAAAGGGCTCCTTTGCCACTATTTACCTATACTTCCATGTTAAGAGACCATGGTGGCCTAAGGGGAAGTGAGATGTATGCTTGCTGATACTAGTTGAAATCTTGGTCATATTTAAATTAAAGACAGTTTTATTACTGCCTTCAAACAGGCCCGAGTTTCGCCCATGAGAATACAGCGTCTGGAGAACAGAAGGTAGCAAAGTCCAAGGAAAAACCCCACATTGCCTTTTAAACCACCTTGTCTGAGGTATTTTGCCCTCCTTGATTCCATTAAAAGGTCTCCGTGCCTTGCAAAATATCTGCAGAGGAAAACAAACGACCACAGAGAATACTTCATTTGGTATTAGCTTTCATAAGCCATGATGAGAGCTCATCAATGCAGTCTGCAAGCTGGTTGATTTAAGGACTCCACCAAACTTGTCTCACACAGGAATTACAATACATGTGGTATTTGTTTGTTTTTGTTTTTATTTCAATTTTATTTCTGGATTCTACTTTGCTTTGTAAGTTATTTTTCTTGCATGACAAGCAATATCCAATTATTCATGCACTGCCTTTTTTGTTTTGTTTTAAGCTGACATTTTGCCCAAGCTTAAGACCACAAGATGCTTACTAGAGCGGTCCTCCTAGCTTCAACAAGATCTCCCGTACTGCTGGCTTTTAAAAACTAGTACATACTAAACCTAGTACACATCAAACCAAGACACAGTTAGCGACATGAGTCACCATTTCCCCTCCGCATGCATGCGTACATTTTCTGTATCTATGTACAGTGATGTTTCCAACCTGAAAACAATGCATTCAAGGAAAAAAATATGGGTTTGTGTGATGGGGTTTCCAATGGAGCCTGAAGGACTTTGGTATCCCCAGACTATAAAGAAAGTCCAGAGAACAGAATGCTTAACATCTCCAGCCTCCTTTGAATTCCCAGCCTTACTGAACCAAGAATAAAGAAAGCCTGGCCCATAAGCAGGAATCCACTAATTAAAGAGAAATGGGGCTTATTTGTCTTGGTTTCTGAAGTCACAGTTCTCCACTTCTGAAAACACAAGTTTCTCACCAGTTCTTTTCCGCCCTAGGGCTGTGACCTAAGCAGCTTAAATGATACACAGATTTTGGTCGAAATCTGCTCCTTATTTACTGGACTTCAAATGTGCAAGCAATTACTGAATGGGTCTCGTTTATTGAATAAAAGTATTTAGGCATTATGTTTACAAAGGCCTAGAAACATTAAAATCTAGTGAAAAACAATTATTTTTACAGAATACATCTGCAAGCAATATGAAGTCATTTTGTTTTTGTAAATCTCTCCGTAATAGACTTATTGTTGATGTGGAAAATGTTCACATTGCAGCAGTGAACTATTTTGAAATGCCAAACTTAATAAAGGAGAAATTATTCCAAATAATATCACAACCCTTACGAAAAAAAATGAAAAGCCAAAATACCAGTGGTTTCCTGACTAGTCAATCCTCCTCAGATTAGCAGACCTCTTTGGACTAATCAGGAAGAGTCAGACAAATAGTTACTTTATTATGGAGGTTGTCAAATAAATCAGAATCTGGCGAGCAATTGCCTGAGCCCTGCAGCCTGGCTGGCTGCTTTTCCTGTAAAACCGAGGCAGTTACAACAGACCCACGTATGTGGGTGTCTGTCTGCAGAGCGACGTGTAGGCTTCAGGCCTCTAAAGAAAACTTCTTCCAAATTTGGGCCAGCATTTTTCTTGGCTTCCCCGGGATTTGTTGTGGAACATGGCTGAGAGAAGAAATGTTTTCTAACCAATTAATTCAAGTCACTGCTGTTATTTTTAATGGAGAGCTCTGAAGCTCAGCTCACAAAGGGTAATGAGAAAATAATGTTTTAAACAACATCATCAGAGGAATTAGGCCATGGACTCGAACTACATTATCCGATTCTCGCTGCAGAGTTATTTTGCCCCGAACATGTTTGCTCTTTACAGTGGCACGACGAATGGGAATTTTGCCTAAGGTAGAAGCCGGAGACACGGCCACAACTGAAGGCCATAGAACAGCGAGTTTCAGCAACCAGCCACAAGAAATGGTTGCTTGAGCCACTGCGCCCCGGAGTCCAAACAGGCTCCTAACGCTGGTAGGCTTTGTATCTTCGGGAATGAGTGAAAACTGAGGTCTCCTTTTAGCAGGGCACTGGGGCACATTTAATCCGCTGTCTCACAGCACTTCAGCATGTATTTAAACTGATGCAGAGGAGGCTTAGGTACATAATTAGACTTCAGCATTACTCAGCCATTCCGCTGAACAGAGGGAAGAAGAGCGCTGCATCGAGAGGTAAGCAACAACAGCACCTCGTGCACCTCCATTCACTCCATTTTGTGTTGTTTATCTGCACTGAGCAGTATGGATTTGAAAGGCAACCCCAGGGCAGAGGGAAGGCAAAAAGGAGACAGGGCAGGGAGGGAGGAGGAAAGTTTGAAATTAACGTCCAGAATGGGTCTAATGAACGCTGCGGCTTACCGTCCTGTTTGAAGCACAGCTATTGTATGGAATATATTCACCAGCTGAGCAGCCAAGAATTGCAGCTGGAAACTGCAAGACTGCCCAGGCAAGAACTGTACTTACTTCTGCCTCCTTTACATCCATGGCAATGCAAACTGGCAGCAGTGACAAATCAATTCAACACCAGTGGTGTTACAGACTTGCTAAGAAGATGGGATATAATAACTTTTGAAGCTAATAAGATGGCTGAAAAACACCCTTCTTTTGCACTGGACCGCATTAAAAGCAAGCAGCGTAGATGGACTTGCACCTGCTTCCAGACGAACGTGGTAGCTAGTGCAGTGCTATTCTTAATATGAATTAACTTTTAATACAGATCTGCTTTAGTTCTAATTGACTTTACACTGCTACTAAAAGTAACTATCCATCTAGCTGTCAGGCATGCTTCTCCATGTCTCAATACGGACAGGGAACACTACAAGCACCTCGGTGCAAGCCTTTTTCTCGCCCAGAGCAGTTTTCTAGTCCCTGTGCCACTTTTTCCTCCACGGGGCCAATGGTGAACAACTGTCCACTGCCAGTAGCAGAACTGCTGATCACTGGGATTTGTCTCCTGAAAGTAATTTATTTGGTGCAATCCTCCCACCACAATTTAGCTTGCCGTAGCCTGTGTTGCCATTCCCACGCACACGCATGAAACGAACACGCTGCCACAAAGTAAATTCAGCTGCTCCCCAACTGCAGCCTGCACGCGTGCTCCTACACTGCCGCAAGCACCACGTAACCCACTCTCAAGGGAGCGGCTGGCTTGGAGAGGGGATGCTCAAACTGCTCCTCGTTCCTCATCCCAGTGCATGACCGCGGCTGACCTCCATGAGGTGGAGGGCTGCGGTGGGCGCGGGGCAGCCTGCACAGCTTCCAGAGGTAGCCCCACCATGGCACGTGCGCCGAGATGCAGGAAGCCTTCTCCTTCAACCGCTGCTGCTGCAGGTCCCCACTACTACTATCAGTGCTGGGATGAGTGTGTGCCTGCACCCCGCTCCATGGGCAGGCACGGTGAAGGGCAACTGCTGCCCTCCTCTCACATGCAGCCTACTTCCCATTTCAGTCCTCCTATAAGTTAGATTTATTTTGATTTTTAACTGAAAACAAGTTTTTACTCATCTGTTTAAGGCAACTCGCCCTTCCATCTGGTTTATCCTGTACATCATCACCTATTGTCCTGCCATGAACCAATTTCTGAATGTCTGAGCTGTTGATGGCTGTTGGCGATGATGTATGAAGCAGAAACAAAGCCAGAGTTGCAAAGACTTCAAAAGGCTGAGGATAACTAAGAACAAAGCTACTGAGGGAGCTGGTGTGAGTGCTCACCAAGGCACTTGCAATCCTTTATCAGCAG
>VZTL01084440.1:0-21694 GCA_013400535.1 Scopus umbretta
AAAAAAAAAATCAAAAGGTGTTTTTTTTCCCCACTTAAAAAAGACTTTGGCTGAATAATTCCACTACTCACAGTTCTTCTGCCTGGTGCAACACGGGAGCATCCTTCAGTCCCTGCCCGAATCGTACGGTGACAGCAAGGGCTGCCTGAAGCCCAGGCACCCTTCACCACCACCACCTCCTGCCCAGCTGAGAGCCCTCAGGCTGGCGATGCCTGCAGGGCACGAAGTGGGCAGCCCGAGGCAAAGGGACGGGTGACAGGGTTAGAGGAGCTCAGCAGCTGCTCTGCCCGGGGCTGGCACCCAAGCGTGCCCAAGCCAAGGCGAGGGTAGCCCATTCCCAAGCTCCGTGCACTGCTGGCAGGGGATGGACAGACAAGGCAGCGTGGCAATGCTGGTGAGCAAATGCTGCAGGAGCTGCCGCTGGCTGGTCCGGTGGTGACTGGGACTGGCAAACCCTGGGTCACCCGCTGCTCCACGGCCCTTGTGGGCAGACAGGCTGGTGTCAGGCTCAGACAAAGAGGTGCAGCACTGCTCCCCGAGGCCCGCGGCAAGTGTTGGGAGAGGAGACAGTCACCAGCGAGTGACAGTTTGGGGAAGCACGGGCTGGGCCTCTCCAACATCTACGGCAGATTGGCGTTTGGCACATCTTTGAGAACCTGCCAAGTCCTCAAGCCCTCTCCATGGCTGATGAATGCGGAGGGTAAGGTCCTGGTCCTTCTAGTCCCTTCTGTTATGCGTGGCTTCAAGAATGAATCCACCCATGCTGTCAGCACTGCCTCTTCTGCCATTTTGTATCAAATATCCTAATTACAGCACAGTAGTCCTAATTGCAATTATCTCTCCTTGTTGCTGTGATTTGTTATTGCTGCAGCATGATCACCCTGGCACTATGAATTCATGAAGCAATAACAAAACGTGGCCTCCGTTTCCAAGGTCTGAAGATCTAGCAGGAGCAGAGGGACCATTTCTGCTCCTACACCTGGTCCTGTGGGACCTGAGCTGGAGGATGCCACCCATCTGTACCTGTAATAAGCCCAAGCCCTCAGCCTGGGTTGGGCCAGAACGTTATATGAAGAAGCCATCATACCCCTAGCTACGGGCATTTTTAGCCTCACCTCCTAATCCCCACCCTCTGGCAGTCATCTGCAATGTTCCTGAGTCACGGGGACCAAATATCTTGTCTGTGTGCTGGTTCTTGTAATTTCTGACCATGACACCCTTTATCCTGCCTGGAACAAAATAAATGGATCAAGCACCTTAATTCTCGCTCTGGAAGGCAACTTCTGTCTGCAATTTTGTAGTGTCCCATCTGAAACACAGAGCCCAGAAAGGAATGCAACTGCTTTAGCAGTGATTTTGGGAGGCCTGGTATGGGCAGGGAGCCACGTCTCCATCCCTGTTACACACCGCAGGGGAGAGACGCAAGGAGCCCCTGAGCATAACAGCCCTGCTCTCCCTGCAGCACCTCTCCAGGTGCCGATTTGTGCTTTTGTCTGAATCTCCAGCTTGAACGTCTCCAAACATTGCACCATTTCTTGTGCCCTTTAGCTGAACTCCGTCTTTCTTCTCTACTCTAGTGTTTACCCAATAATGCGTCAATAGACAGCTGTCGCATCCTCTTTCTTTCAACAGTCCAAATGAGTCTGGCATCCTTGGGATTTGCAGGTTGACTCTACTCCCTTAGAACTGGCCTCGCTGGGATCTTGCATTTAGTGCTACCTCTGCTTTCATCCCTATATCCTTCTCGTGATCACTGCATGCCAGGATCCCACTCCCTGGTCCTGTAAAGTGTGACCTGCATTCAGCGCTCCTTGCAGCCGGCTGGGAGAAAGGACATCGGCTGCAGCGAAACCTCCGTGCCAGGCGGTGCAGATCCGTCGGTGGAACTGCGCCGTGTTTGCCACTGGGGCTGGCGGGGGGCTGGGCCACCTGCCGACGGCTGGTGTTGCTCCCTGTTCTCTGCGTCTGGCCTCCTGTGCTTCTCCAACCCATTTCAGGGGATCCCCAGGGGTCTGGGACCTCCAAAGTCAAGCCAAGGTCCTGCTGTTTTCTTGGGAGTTGAGTTCAATTGGACCAGTCCAATCGCATCATGGAGAGACTTGCCTGCTGTGCCTGAAATTATAGCTGCTAAATTTTTAAACACAGCAGCATATGAAGGCCAAAAACAGAGATCAGAGGCTGTTCCCACTCGTCTGCCCACAGGTCTGGAAAGACACAGTCCTTCTGCATAACATCTTATTGTCTCTTCATGGACTTTTTCTGGAGATGGCTGGAGAAAACCTGCCACAGAGCAAGCTGTGCTTTTCGGGTAGACCTGGACCCATCTCATACAGACACAGATGCACTTGGTAGAAGAATGTTTTTTTCTGGTTCCTCTGCAATCGGAGACAGATTCCAGTATAATTAGTTCCTGTTCCTCCAAGGGGCCCTGCACCAATCAAGCACTAATTGAAGGTTTCAGGTCAGCTGCCACTAGCCCAGAGATACCTCGCTATTTCTTCTGCTGTCTTTCCTACAACAGCCCCAGATCTGATTGCCTCCAGCTCTGCCTGGAGAGCTCTGCCCCATCAGGGGACTAAGCAAACATTCAGCTATGGAGAGGAGAGGCGTGGGACCTCAATGCCCTGTCTTGCCTTTGCCTCTGCTGAGCCCGTGACAGAGATTAGCTCCTTGCCACTCTGACTCAGAGAGGCCGGAGGACAAGAAAGGGAGGGAAGCTCCTGAATTTATGGGGTAGGCTGCATTCTGCAAGCTGACTGCTCTCCCTGCTCCAGGCAGAGCTGACCCAAAGTGAGTCACAAGAACTCTGTTCACCTGGGATGGGCAGGGTGCCTGAAGAAACCCGAGGGATTCTGGAAGTCACTTTTTAGGGTTGGAAATCTCCAGATGGGGATCTCCAGATTGGAGAGTTGGACCAAACCTGTCATTTGGGGATGACACCAGAACCCCTGACCAGAAACTCCCCATGGGCAGGGTACCTGGGCTCAGGTTTTGTGTCTCTGGGGGCTTGCTGTGTCTGCTGAATGTCCCACATTGAGCGTCTGCAGGGCCCAGGAAAAAGCAAGCCCTATTGTCCCCAGACAGTGGGACAAAGCATCAACAGCCAGTGCAGAGGCCCTCCTGCTAGAAATGCTGGGCAGATATGCAACAGCCCCAGAGCAGCACTGGGTGATGGCTAGACGTTGCTTACTGCCTGTTTACACCCATCATCCCTCGCTCAGTCCACCTTGTCTCCATGGGGCTTCTCCCTGTAAGGAGGCAGAGGCACAGGGGTGGGAGAAAGGTGGGTGAGCTGACTCAGCCCTGCTCTCCCACCAGATCCAAGCCCAGCGCTGCCTCATGCCTGCGGGAGCCTGCTGCATCTTAACTCCTTCCCCCACCGCCTGCGGGCGGATCGCCCCCAGCCATGCTTTCTCCCTGTGTCCTCTGGCACCTGCACTCTCTGGCCATGATTCCCCACGTGCCCGACTTGCACGCTGTATTCATGTGAACGCTGTTTGTTGTTACAGGAAAAAAAGCAGCATTTCTGGCCATGACGACTACTGCAGGAGCCTGCGCACTGTCTGCCTCGGAAGCACGTCGACAGCCCATGTCGGTCAAGCTCCAGGTGTGGCATGAGATGGGGCAGCCTGAGCCTGCAGCCCCGTGGGGAGCGCTCCTGCGCCCCACAGGCACGGCAGTGCTGTCAGGGATGGAGAAAGAAGAGTGGCAGAGGCAGAAAGGGTGGAAACCACAGACCTAATGAAGAGGCACCTTCTAGAGCAAATCTTTGGGGGATGCTACAGGGCACTAGTATGCCCCAGCGGAAGCAGCAGCAAGGGTCTCTGTCCCGTGTGTGAGCCTTGTGCTCTGCAGAGGGGCATAAAGTTCCCCATGGTTTACCTGGCCATGTCCCCACCTTCCCCATGCCACAACCCAGCCCTGAACCTTAGTCAGGTGCTGGTGCCCAGCGCCCTGCTCCCAGGGAGGGGAATGGCCTCAGCTCAAGAGATGCACCCACCCGTGGGCATGGCGTGGAGGGGGTGTGCATGGGGAGGGTTTTGAGGGGTGGGGGGAACACCAAAAGGCTGAGCTTAAGCTACAGCGGCGGAGTGCACCAGTCTGCATTCAACAGGTACAGGCACTGCTAAGACAAAGGGAAGGCAACCAGGAGTGCAAAGCAAAGCAGCTTAAAATAAAAAGTTGCTGGCAGTAAAAAAGGGAACAACAAGGGCAGAGGCAAGTCACAGAGACACCCACCCTGTGACTCACATGCAACCGAAAAACCAAGATGGGCCGAGGAGGAGCAGCCCCGGAGGGCCATGCCTTGGTGAGCGCCAGGTGGGGAGCTCCCCTGCGCCGGAGCTCGGGCTTGCCTGGCTGCTGGGAGAGCTGGTCCGTGGGGGCTGGCTTTCCTTGCAAAGGGGCAGCTGGATAAGACCCCACTGGGGCTAGGCACTCATGCCACCAGTCAGTACAGCAGGCGATTTGGCCTTGACAAAGCTGAGGGAAAGATGTCCTTGGAGAAAGCTCCATCAGCCCAGTGTCTGCTCCGCTGGCCCGGCCACGGGCATGCCTGGGGGACGCCAGCCGGAGCCCCCATGGGCCCCACCACCCGCCCTCCGCTGCCCGCGTGATGGCCGGGGGCCAGCAGCCCCCGCGCACGCCGCTCCCCACTCCTGGCCGCCCCACGCGCTCGTGGGGCGAGCTGCCACCCAGCCCAGCGGCCGCGCTTGGCCCCATGCTGCCCCAGCGCCCTGGGGCCAGAGGGAGGATGCCGGCAGGACCCGTCAGCACCCAGCAACAGACGCCGCCCGGCCAGAGCCACACGTACCTGGGGGGTCCGCCAAGGCCTCCCGCTCTTCCTCCTCCCCGGCCGCAGCCCTCCCGCTCCCCTCGGCGGCTCGGCGGTTGCTACGGAAGGACCGTTGCCAGGAGATGAGGCGCTGGATCCGCTGGATCCCTGTGGCGGGCATCCCGCCCAGCCTCGCCGGCCGGCGGCAACAGGGACAGGACTGGCGGCCGCCCCCGTGCTGGCCTGGTGGCATCAGGCGAGCGCGGTAGCACCGGCCGGTCTGGCAGGAGCTGGTGGCAGCCAGTGCCGCCCTGCGCGGAGCACGCCAACACCCGCTGGCAGCACCCAGAGGGAGGCAGGGATGGGAGCGACCTGCCGCAGGGCAGGCGCGATGCCCAGGGCTCGCCACCCCCTCCATAGCACCGTCCCCCGGAGGCCAGAAAACACTACGGCCAGCCTGCGACCGTCACACGTGCAGCTGCATGACACCTTCCTTGCCAAAACCAGACCAGGTCTCACAGCAGCCTGGTAAGGCTGTGTTTCGCAAAGGCGGGTGTCCACCGTCCTGCCAAACCTCGGTCTTAATTCAGTGACGCCAGAGCTGCCGCGCAGCCCCTCTCCAGGAAAGCGTGCTCCTTGCTCTGACCCGGTGCCACTTCTGGGTTGCACTGCCACTCGGGAAAACCCCCAGTACAAGTAATGGGAGGAGCCCAAGGAGAGAAAAGAAAACCTGATCCTGCTTGATCCCCCAGGGAGCTGGTTTGGGACCCAGATTACCAGAAAGCACTGGTTTTTTCCCCATGAGGTTAGATCTTAACTCTCAGGTCTGGTGCAGCACAAAGTGCCTCACCAGGGAAAGAGAAGGACAAAAATGAGCAGGGGTGGCAGGATAGCCCTTTCCACAGGCAGCTAGCTGCCAGGTGATAAACGCTGTGCCCTAATCTTCTGCAAGCCCAAAAAGTTCCTCACCAAAGCAGAGTGTGATAAAGCCTGAAATCCTGACCGTTTCTAAAGAAAAACCCAAGCAGAAAGGACATCTAACACCGACTACACGCAAACAGGTTCCAGGCACCCAAGGCCCTTCGAGGCAGCTTTGGGCTTTCCTTTCTCTCTAAGAGGTCACTTTTTAGCAGCTTGGTCCCATTCTTGCCATTTCCTAATACGAAGCACACACATCTCCAGTGGGGAGCGGGGTGTGCTGCAGCCAGGGTCCCCAGCCACCAGCCAGACCCACGGGTCCACTGCAACCTCCCCGCATCCCCCAGTGCAAGGCACAGCAAGGATAGCCATGCGTGTCTGCAGTTCATGGTGGAGCAGAGACAAGAGCAAATTTGGGAGGCTGAGGAAAGCCCAGGGTTCTGCACAGAAAAGGATCTAAGCGCTACCTGCACCAGGACAGCAACCCGGAGAGGGGATACCGGCAGACTTCTGCAGACTGTGGACCCTTTCACGTTTTGGGAACACCACATCCTGGGATGGGCACCAGTCCCCAGCCCCAGCAGGGCAGCCCCGTGCTCTCCAGCTGTGGGATGCCCAGGTGGCCCCAGCCAGTCAGCCTGGCACGCTGCTCTGGTTTGGAAATCGGGGTACAGCCACCCACCAGGCACAGCCAGCACAGCTCCTGTGGGAAAGCTGTCACTCTGGGCTGCAGATGTCACGAATGCCTCAAAACAGACTACATCTGACACGGTTGCCCTTCAGCTTTAAAAATCTCATTCTGGGTCATTTATTTCCTTGTTTCTGAGACATAAAACTGGACAGGACAGGTGGGCAGCTGCGCTGGGCTTGTGTGCCCCGCAGACATCCGTGAACAGGGCCAGCGCGGCTACCACCAGCTGACTCCCCTGCATGAGCATCACGTCTCCCCACACCAGCTCCCCAGGCCTGCAAGAGCTGACAAGTTGGTGGGAACAGCAGCCTGCCAGGAGCAGGCTGAAACCACGGCTGTGGCAGGGACCCTGTGGCCTGAAAGCAGTTCACAAGGACTTCCCTTCAGCACTGGGTGAAGGAGACCTGGCTGAGCTGAAGCTTGGAGAGCCAGTGAGATGATCCCTCTTTGGGTGCTTGGACATAGTCTCAGCAGAGTGACTCTCGTGACCGCTGGACTGCAGCTCAGGTTCATCCTCTCGGGGTCAGGGCAGAAGGGCTCCCCGACAGTGCTGCTACACAGAGCTTTGCCATGTCTGGTTTTAAGCATCTTGCACCCATCCCTAGCTCCCAGGGCATCAAGGCCTCAGGAGCTCATTGTGGAGCCATCTCTTCCACTCAGGCAAATCTGCCCCTGGTGTCTGGGGGCTCAGACCTTATGCCACTGCAGGACACTTCTGATACACCATTCCTTGGATGCAGGACGTCTGCTTCTGAGCACAATACTTGTGTGAACTGCATGCCTACAAACCTGACAATGATCTCTCTGAGCCAGGAGATCAGCCAGGTATTAAGTGAGGTCCTCAGCCAAACCACAGAATAGCTTCAAAAGCATGCAGTATGTAATATTAATGGAGAGCCACAGAGACAAACGCTCACTTGGTCCCAAAGAAACACAGAGAACAAGATAGAAAGGGATTATCGAAAGCAGTCCCAGGCTTCCTGTGAGCAGGGCAGGGACAACACAGCAGGACAAACCTGAGACACGAACTCCTTGCAGAAGGAGATTATAAACTACCAAAGCCCTTTTACCCAAAATTTATAGCAGACGTGCCTCAAATCCCCCCAACACTGCCTGCAGAACTGGGATTCACAGCTACAAGTTATGCTGCTGCACACCTGCTCTCATAAGCAATTCCTCAAGTCCTCATTCCACCACTATTGTTAAAGCACCTTACAGCTTCAGAAAAAAAGAGAAAAAACAACAGCAAATACCTTTTTTGTTTGGAAAGCCTGCTCCTGCTCCTGCTCCTGCTCCTGCTCCTGCTCCTGCTCCTGCTCCTGCTCCTGCTCCTGCTCCTGCTCCTGCTCCTGCTCCTGCTCCTGCCACCACTGGGGGTGATGGAGTAACTGGCCCACATCCCCGCAGCTGCAGGGCCTTAAGGCCACTTCAGCCTGGCCAGGCTCCCACCCACCTGGGCAGGGTGTGAAGCAGGTGTGGGGCTGTTTTGCCACACAGCAATTCGCACCTGAGCCTGCAGGAGCCCCTCTGGGCCTCCGTGGGCGGCACAGCCTCCCCGCCGCCGACCGAAGCCAGGAGCCTCTCAGCTAGCCAAGGCTGCACATGCTGCAGTGCCACTTTGCACTTCTGCAGGAAATTTCTAACGCTTTTCCCCCAGCTCAGAGGTCAGCAGCCAGTTTATTAATTCACAAACATACACAGCACCTGGCCAACTCAGGTGAACTTCTCAGCTCACAGTATTTGGTGTGGGCTTCACATGCTGCAGCTCCAGGAGCCGCGGGCTTACATGAAAACCCAGCTTCCTTGCCTGTATTTTAAGTAGCAAGGCTCTGGCCTTCTGATTGCAGTGGTGCGACGGCATGCCAAATAGCTTGAAAAATCAGAAAGAAGCAAATAAATCTCAGTATGTGGTGTTTTCAAAATGCTCAATCTCTGGCTTTCTAGAAAGCCAAGTGTGACATTTGAGCATCCAACATTGATTGTCCTGGTCTCCCATGTATGGAAACACGAGGTGTTTCTAAAACCACTTCAGCACCTCTCTGCAGACCCCCTTCTGAAGTCTTACAGAGTACAGGAGACCTGGGGCCATGGGCTGGTCTGTGTCGGTGAGGATGGAGGAAGCCAGGGCTAACAAGGGTGTCTGCGTGGCCGATCCCTCGGGGGGACACAGGCTCCTAGGTGTGCCAGGGGGGCTCAAGGCCCCCACGCTCTTTCCAGGTGTGCCTCTCACTACTGAAGGTGGAGGGAGCCATGGGCAAGTTAGGTTGGGTCAGTCCTGACCTGAATGTCCTCAGGGATGGATCCTACTGGTGCTGCACAGCTCCTGCCTGGGAGCACTGACTTTCACCCCGGCCAGCTGCGAGCATGGGCAGCACTTGGCATCAGTGCCCCTTCTTCAGCTCACCCCCCTGGTATGCACCCCAGACGCTCCTGCCCACACAGAGGCTTGTGCCCACGCTCCCCATGGCCCCTCCACAGCCCAGCCACTCTCAAGAGCAGTGCTGGTAAGATATTACGCTAGGTTATCCAGGTTACGGGATTGCCTCTCCCCTTCCAAGCACGCACATGTATGCACACACGTGCCAGCACTCACACACATACGCGCATGCAGGCGCACGCACAGGGCAGATGCTGACACAATTCCCCAGGCTGTGACACAACAAGCCAGAGCCACCAAAAGTATCCCAGAGAAGGAGGAGCAAAGAAGAGGGAGACAAATCCGTTGGGAAGACCCCAGGGGTGCTCAGGTGACAGCAGCAAGCTGGGGACACACAGGACTGCAGAGCCGCTGAAGGAAGAGCTCCCTGGGACCTTCTGACTCCCTCTCCGTCCCCAGAGCTCTCCTTGCACGTGCCAACAGGCTCCGGAGGCTTGCGTGCGGTGATGCGGGCTGCTCTCACGGACCCCGCTCATGCCAGTTGGTTAACTACTTTTCCAACCTTGGCATCAGCCTTGTGCCAGCATCGCCGGTGTCCTGAGTGCCGGTCCCTGTGGCCTCTGTGCACCCTGCCCAGAGGAGGGGACAGCCGCCCCCCACCGGAGCGGAGCGGGAGGGGGCACAGGCTTCTGCCAGGGCACGGTCCCCAGGGGCTGCCTGCATCCCACCAGCCTGATGCAGCGAGGAGCTGCGGGCACCCCGGAGCCAGGCCGGCAGCATGAATGCTCATCCACAGGTGCTGATGCCTCTCGTTTTGTGCCACCTGGTATTTTTGATGAGGTGGACACTGGAAGGTCAGGCCTTCTTCCAGGGATGTTTCCACGCTCGGGCTCCAGAGATCCTCCTCTCCAAATCCCTGTTAAGTCACTTAAACCTTTTGGTGCCTCAATTCCCCATCTGCAAAGCAAGGCTTATGATATTTCCTCTGTCTGTCTTACCAGGATAGCTCATAAGCCATTTGGGACTGGAGGAGTCTCCGGATATGAGTTTGTGTCTGGCTCGCACAGCGGGGCCCCGGGCTCTTGAGGGGCTAATGCGATCACCTGGGCTGTGTCTACCGAGGAGAAACACGGTGCTGTGGGTACGTGTTCCTGTGCTCAGAGAGGGGAGTTTAGCAGGGATACAATGCATGCTCCCGAGGCTGCCGTGTCATTCCAGATTGCGCTCCCATGTATCGAGCGTGGCGGTCTCAGCTCAGGCATTCCGAAACCAATTTATCTTGTGCTGTTATCTGACAACAGACTCTTTGCTAAGGGGTCAGGACGGGTCACAAATAACCTTCAACCACAGGGCTGCTGTGGTGCTTGTGTGTTCACACATATTTACGCTGTACAGAAGCGCAACACCTCAAATGAGAGTTAAGCTCACCTAAAGCTGTGATGAACGTCCTCCTTTCGCACCTTCCCTGCTGCGTCCCTGTGCCTGTCCTTCAAGGACGGCTGCGTAAGGACGATGCAAATAAACAGAGAGTGACCGGAGGAAAGGAGGCAGTGGCGACCTCAGCTAACCCTCAGACACCCCTAAACCATCGTGGCTGAGCAATCACACCTTCGCCGCTGTGGCAACCTTTCCCGTGGGGAGTCAGCAGCAGAAACTCTCCGGAAAGGTGTGCACACTAACGGGGCTGCCGCACAAAGTGGCCAGGGCTCCCTCGGGGCTCCTGGGAGAAGTTTGGGGATTGCACCAGGGAATTTGGAGATCACACAACGATTGTTATAGGATGGTTTGGAGAAGGGTCAAAGGTGGGGGAAGGGAGGGATCCAGGTAGAACAGAGAGGAACAAACACGCAGTCTGTCCTGCCTTCTTGTTCTCCTGTCTGGTGCATCCTTGTGTGTGCGTGTGATCCAGATTCGCTGGAGAACTTCAAGCCAGACTAGCCAGCGAGTGCAACGGGCAGTGCTGGAGTCAGATCCCAGGGAGACCGAGGGTCTGGGAGGTGGATACCGAGGAGGCTCATGAGGGTTTTTTTCCCCGAGCTGCGAGCCTCAGGAGTAGGATGGGGCTATTCATGCTACCTATATCCTCCACACAGGCACTGCCCTCCGGCCTGCGCTGGTCTGCCTGTGCTCAGCTGTGCCTGTGTGTGCCCACTGGGGATGTGGCTCAGCCCTGCTGCTGGCAGGACCTGGCAACAGTGCTAGGCGGCGGTTCCTTATCTCGACCAGATCCCTGGGACATTCAGTCCACAGGATTGAACTACCCTGAACAGTCCTGGCCAAGGACATGCTTAGAAATAACATCTGGGACAGGACAGGCTGAGAATCCTATTAATTGCTTGGTTGCTCTGTGGTTTGTTTGCATGCTGCACCTGAATAAGTACAGCTCAAGAGCGTCATTGTCAAAGTTGCAGCTGGGATGCGGGTCTGGCATAACAGCCCTGAAAGCATGCCAGGAAAGCTGCTTTTTGGCACCTGAAGCCATGTTAATAGTAAGATGATAATATACTGAGCCCTACCTAGTCCTGTCTTTGAAACTATTTATCATCAGGGCATCCTGTGCTGCTGGCTGGTAAGTGTAATGTACTGCCAGGCAGGATGAGCTGACTTATTGTCAGAAACACCTCCAGAGACAAGACAACATCAGGATGCCTTGGAGCACCAGCCTAAAATGGCTTCTGACCATCTCCCACTGGCACCTCTGCAGACAGCGCTGTCCTTGCAGGAGCTGACATGGCCATCCCACCGCATTCAGGTATCGAGGATTTTTCTTTCTCAGTGCTGCCATGGGGCAGGGATGCTCCACCCTTGCTTTACACAGGTTTAGCAGTAAGTGGCTCATTCCAGATTCTGAGAAGCATGTGATGGACTTGGGAGGAAAAACTCATGCCCCCATACCTAAGTCCAGCCCCTCATCCAGCCTGTGGGGCTGCCCTGTCCTAGGGTCAGCGTCCTGCTGGCGGCTGAAGGGGCTGAGCGGGTGGAAGCTGGCACCATTGCTCTGCACTGATCCGTATGCTCCAGCCATTCAGTGGGGTCCTGGGCGTCTGTGCCCGCCGGCTTGCATCTGCCAACTGCTCGGAGAGCACGATTTACAGCTGACCTCCGAAGAGCTGTTCGTGTGTAGGGCACGAGAAGCCAGAGCGCTTCTCCTGCACGGGCTATGATGAGACAAGGAGGTCACGCTGCCGGCGCCGTGTCCCGGCGCAGGGCTCTCATGGACGGACAGTGCCCATGCGAACTCGCCACAGAGCAGGCTGCCCTGGCCCGGAGCTGGCACAGCCGGCCAGCATTCGCACTCGGAGGGTTGTGAGGGGGGTGAGAGGGGCTTTTGCCCGAGTATGAAGCAACAGAGCGAAGGTGAAAGGACATTGCACACTGCAGGTGATGGCTTCAGCCCTCACCCGCTCCGTAGCAGCAGTCTTTCCTGAAGAGCCCTTTTGATCCACAGATCTCAAAGTGCTTCCAAGCGCTTCAGAAGGGACACCAGGACATGATGATTTGCTCTTTCCAGACCTGCTGTAGCCTGGGCACCTGCTGAAAACTCTTACACTGCACTTGGGGACTAGGGCTGGTGGGAGGTGGAGGCAAAGACACTTATTTTGGCTGTTGCACTTACTAATGTAGCTCCTCTGGGGAAACGTGGTCAGCAGAGATTGGTCAGCAGAAGCACACAGAACAAACATACTCTGTACAACGAGTGCGCACCAGAGCCACCCCACTCATATTGCCTGGGGACATGCACGCTCCATCCCCAGGACGTGCCGTGCCCCCCTCGTTCACACCATGACTGCATCCCACTCTAAAAACTTCGCTTGACCCATTGGAAGGCATGTTTGGAAGCATTTTTGTGCCACCAAGAGGATAAAATATAGTTTTTGACAAGGACGCCACACACTTATTAGAGTTCCCTGGTCTCCTCTACCTCAGAGAGGGACGGAGAGCAGAACCAAGCAGGGGAAGGAAAAATGCTGGGCAGAGATGGGATGTTTGCACTGTCAGCTGCCTCAGCTTCCCATCCACCTGTGATTACCTAAGAACAGCTGTTGATGTCATGCATGGCCAAAAAAGGGAGTCGGAAGCACAAGGAGGAGTGTGGAAGAGAGCAAGGGGCAGAGATGCACTGTCGCTCACTGCCCGCTTGCCTCCTCCTGTCCACCCGGGCAGCGGCCGTGCAGCTGCAGCAGGTCCCTCCCAGCTCTGGGGGCCTCCGCTGGAGGTCACTGAGATGCCCCATCGGCTGAAGGGTTTTTTGAAGATACCGATGTTGGAGGTGGAGACAATGAAGTGACAGGGTCAGGGAGGTTGAGCCCAGTGGAAGACCATGAGCATCTTTCCTGGACAGGGAACACTGCATCCCTCTGCGAGCCCAGCCCCACAAGGCTGGCATGGTCCTGCCATGGGGCTGAGCGCTGGCTGGGAGTCCGTACAGCCCCTGCTCAGGCTCCTCTCTACTCCAGGGAGACACTGGTGCCAGCTTTAACTTAGCAGGCTGGGACCCAGGCGAACTTAGCTCACTCTAGGCTTGGTGTCACCATGACCCAGGAGCTATTGGAACCCCAATTAGTACATTAAACCTTCCCTTGCTTTGGGATCTCTCTGCAGGGTGAAGCAGCGAGGCAGGAAACCAGTCATTCTCCATGTCAGCTCCTGGACTCTGAGCTCTAGTGCCTACCAAGCCTCTGACTTCATGGGGAGCTGAAGGTGCTCAGCATCCCTCGGGATGTGCCTTCAGGCCTCTCCTGCAGTTGACCAGTTGCCCAGACTGGGAGCAGGGTTTGAATCTGCAAATCTGGTCCCTCAAAGATAGAGGCACGACTGCCCCTGCAGCAGCGTCTTTCTGTGGGACAGGGCATGGAGGGTGAAGCTGCCTCTTGTGCCTGTGCCGCATCAGAAGAGGCAGGAGGCTGAAGGCTCCAGGGACAGGAGAAATTTGGGTCCATGAGCGTAAACACCCACCCAAATAACAACAAAGCCCTGAGCCCCAAGAGCTCTGCTGATTTCCTACCTGCAGCAAATAAGCCCAGAGGAAAGGCAGCACCCAGCCTAAACAGGGTTTAATTTGCTGTTGACAATCCAGACGGTAATCATATTACCAGGTACCTGGCTTTTCATTAAGGCCCCATGCAGATGTTACTTTTCTGGAGCTGACATAAATGTGCTCATTTGTCTTCATCAAAGCAGCACACACACTCCCCGGTGATCTGGCGCAGCACCGGTGCAGTGCCCCTTTCAAAGCCGCAATGGCTGGCACTCGCAGGGTCCCTTATTCCCCCAGAAGGGCACGTGAACCCAGGAAAGAGGTTCTCTGCGGTCACTGCCATCAGCCTTGTCCCTCTCAGCGGCCTATGCCTGCCATCATCCTCAGCACTGCCATCATCCCTGTCCCTGCC
Source organism: Scopus umbretta (assembly GCA_013400535.1). Classification (NCBI taxonomy): domain Eukaryota; kingdom Metazoa; phylum Chordata; class Aves; order Pelecaniformes; family Scopidae; genus Scopus; species Scopus umbretta. The sequence goes on from VZTL01084440.1 coordinate 14,151, forward strand.
GTCAGCCCCAGTCCCTCCATCAGCCCCCACCTCTGCTGCCACAGCACGGACAGCATGGACCAGGCACGGCATTTCGCTTCCCTGCAGACAAAGTCTGGCACCTCTGGGCTATTTTTGTGGGTCAGCCAGGGAGCTTGGCTGAGGGGGGCCACAATGCCCTCCCCAGCGTCAGCGATGGCCCTCGTCCCGGTGGCCAGCCAGCCTCACACCACCCACCCATCCCCTTCTCCCCGCCGGGGCTGGGGACGTGGTCCGGCTCAGGGTGTCCCTGGCCGTTCAGTGCGGACTGAGTGAGTCCCATCTGATCAGAGCAGCTGGCACAGGCCATGTGGAGAAAGGGCTTGTTCTGCTCCTGGGGTCCCATTGCTCTCGTGGCATGGGGGGGGCTCCAGCCTGCCAGCAGCACAACCTACCCGGCCAGCTATTACAGTAGGTGAGCGATGCAGGTGATCCCTTGGCCTCTTTTGAGACACAAGGGACCAGCATCCCGGGATACAGGCAGCACGAGGGGATGGCAGCAGCGTCTGCTTCTACCTTTACAACATGGGATCGCTCTGTCTGCTCAGGAATTGGGAGTAGGAGCGGGATGGGAGCAGGCCAGCTGGCATGGCAGGGTGGGAAAGATGGAAAGCCACCGACCCAGCACAATGCAGCCTCCTGCTGTTGCCTGTGCAACTTTTGTACAGAAACGCACAGATTTGTGGCATTGCCAGTGCTAACCGACACCTGACTCGTAAGTTGCTTAAAAAAGCCCCTTCCTGTAGAAAATACTTTTCTGGCAGCAAATGTCACTGGATTCCTGTTAAAGTGCCCGACCGCCAAAAAAGAGCAGCGCAGACAGGAGTCTGATGCCCAGGCTGAGCTAATGCGGCCCGGGGAAAGCTCCCAGCCGCTCTCCAGACCAGGGTGGCCAGCTTGCAAGTCAGGCCCTAGATGACAGATCTCTGGTTGCGATGCATTGCCAGGATGAAGTGGTATTTCTTCCCTCTGCCATCATTTAATCTGCCACTTGGGGGGGTTGTGCAGGGAAGGAGGGACTTAGCAGCTCAGAGGCCCGTGATGCGTGCGGCACAGTGCATCTTCTGCCTGCTTGGCAAGGGAGAGGAAGAGGGGCAGAGCTCCACGGGCCACGCAGCCTTCACTCAGACCCTCTCAGCAACCATTCGTGAACGCACAGATGTGATGAAACGGAGCGCGCAACCCCGCCGTGTCGCAGCCCTGCAGCTGTGAGCCGTGGTCCCTCCTCTCCCTTCGCCCTGCAACGGCTGGGACCCTTGTCCCGGTGCTGCCAGTCCAGCCTCGGCTTTGCAGGACCTGCCATCGAGACGGTGCAGAGGATGCTGTCCCCTGTGCTCGTAGTATTGCTGGAGCATTGCACTGATCCTGCACCCCTGCTAGTTACATGCTCTCCCTTGGAGCAGTGCTCAGCCTAGCCCCTCAGGCTGGGATCATCAGTTGCACACCGTACCATCACCTCAGCGTTAATGTTACTGTGATGAACATCACTTCTGCTGTTGTGCCACCAGATTGCAGGAGTCCTAATCCTGACCCAATCACCGCTGTATTGCCGTCCTCCTGGGTTGGTACTCGCTGTACCGTCTCAGCATGGCATGGATCAAACAAATGGGAAAAGCCCCTTCTGCCACCTCAGAGCCAACGCCCTCCTGAGGCCCTGCGTTTGATCCACTGGGGGTTTAGTCACCACCATGAATTTTTCCCAGCGTTAATGATTCCTTTCAAAGTCCCACACAGCTGGTCCTGAGATCACCCTCTCCTCATAACCTCTAGTTTGCTTCATCACTGGGTGCAACGGGTCCAAATCAATGGTGCTGAGCTCCACGTGGGGCTCTGTTGGGCCTGCCTTTTGTGGACCAGAAACAAGGGCTCCCTTCAAGGTGTTTAATACCCAGTTCTCCTTTACCTTCTTCACATGTTCTTCTAACTGTTCCTGCTCACTTCTGGCTACCTTATCATGATGTCTCCAACCTCCTGGAAGCTGGAGCTATTCTTTGACCTTCAGCCTTAGAAAATCAAGTTGTCAGGCTCACAGAAGTGCACGGTTTTCCTGGACATCTCATACTTGGGACCTGGTTGGGAGGTGCAAGGCTAAGTATATAAATAATGGCAAGACCCTCCAGATGCCATGACAGATGTCCTTCAGGACAGTCTGACTCCCAGATGCAACTGGGTCGACTGTGGGGGAGATGAACTGCTAGGCCTGCTCCTGACTCATGGAGCCCTGCTTCTAAAGAGGCATATTTGCTGCTTCACCTCTGCCTCCTACGCCCTGTGTCCGCCTTCCTGCAACAGAGATGCTCCTTTGCCTGCTGGAGCGCAAGGCTGGCTGTGGCGCAGGCTGTCCTGCAGCAGCGGTGTTTACTGTGAACACCACTGTTGCCACCAGTTGCCTTGTTTTCCCCTTTCCAACTCAGCAGTGTGCTTGCCAGCACGCTCAAAGACTTCTACCTTGGATTTGGCAGAACTTGGCCAAAAAGTTTGGGATGGGTTCAGATCCTCTGGGAGCAGCATGGGAATGCAGTGCAATAGCACACTGAAGTGGAGATTTCAGCAACCTGGAAGGGGACAGTCCGTAGACCTTAAGACGGACCGCATGACATGCTCCCTGAATCAAGGGCACTTTGTGAGCCACAACATACCTTGTACGGAGTTTTCTCTGGGACTGTAGCAGGCCAGTAACTGACAGCAGCAGCAAGCCAAGGGCCTATGTAGGGAAGAGGAATGAAGCCCATGTTGTGTGAGTTGCAGCAGGGACTGCTGGAAGGTCAGGTCCTCAGGCACTGTGATAGCTGCAGAAGACGACGACACACTCGTTTGCTTTCTACGAGGCAGCTACAAATGCTTTTAGCTGCCACATCAATCTTGTCAGAGGAGCAGGGAGGCTGGCAGGGCTTCTGGCTCTGCTGGATCGGGGACTAGCCCTTCTCTCCAAGCGTGTGTGCTGAGAGGCTGGCAGGACACGCCTGCCCGGGGCTCTGGCGTGTGTGCTGCTGCAGACCAAGAGTACAGGTTATGTATACATCTGATGAAAGCGGGGACCCCTGAAGGACTGTCTGCGCCTAAAAGCCACTGGCACATCACCCGGACCCTCCAGAGCCAGGGTGCCTGCTGGGGCTCCAGCCAGGGAACTGCAAGTGTGCAAGAGAGTGATGCTGCTCTGTTACTAACAGCTTGATTCTAGTAATAATAAGAGCTTCACGAATAAAAGGCGTTCTAATAAATATTGGGTGTGGTCTGTATCTCCCCCAGCTCCATCCCCTGGCTGGGCGAAGGGAGCCCACACCATCGGCAGGATGGGGCAGGGTCAGCTCCCAGCTGGGCTCCTCTGTGCCACAACCAGCTGGTGGAAGCGGGAAAGGCTTTGCACCATGCCTGCAGGGACTGCTGCCCTTGGTCTCCAGTGCCTGCCAGCTGGTTTGGTTTTTTTATCCTTCAGTCTCAGCACTCGGGGCAAAGCCACCTCAAGTCAGGACTCCCCTGGGAGCAGAACGCAGCACGCCACATCCCACTCAGCCGCCAGAAGAGAGGCCAGGGCACCACTGGTGAATCATTCCCACCGTGTCAGAAAGCTGCTCTGGGAGTCTCCTGAAGTAACAGGGATGACGACAGTTCCCCTGGATGGCCGAGGGGCTCATTCACTGAGGCTCCCCAGCCCCTGCAGACAGCTGTCAGCTCCAGCTCACTGCTTGACTGCATTTGGGACTGTATCCAACTTCATGCTTGAGGGTCCTGTCTGCCAAGCCATCCCCAGGATGCCACATTGTTCCTGCCAGCTCCATGGGTCAAAGCGTGCTCAGAGTCACCTTCCTGAGATGTGCTCGGACCAGATTGAGCTGAGAAGGCAGGCACTCTGCAGCTCCAGGGGTGAGAGGTGCTGAAGGCTCGCAAGCCTCTGATCCTGTACAAGAAGCAGCTCCAGGGACATCTGCTGACATTCAGAACCACGGACTCAGATGCATGAGGACTAAATTTGCATAGAGTTTGCAGCAGGGAGCTCAGAGACTTCTATTTATTTCTACAAATGGGAAGAAATAACCCCCCTGATTTAACTATAGTCTTTCCACATTCACAGTGGTGACCAACCAACTGACTTGCTCCTTGGCTACGAAGATGCCTTTTCCCAGTGACCTACCTGGCTGGCCCAAAATATACCCGTGGTTGTCCCATTAAGAGTCAACCTCCCTGCCAGTTTCAGCGTGAGGAGAAGCGAGCGCGGCAGTGGGTGCCAGCTGCGCGGCATGGCACAGGTGTCGGCAAGCGCAGGGGGGGCTCAGTGGTGCTGGGGTCGCTGGCTCAGCCCCCTGCCCCTTTTGGCAGAGCTTTGGCTGGCCAGACAGGAGGATGCTGCTCTGGGTAGCAGTGCAGCACAGGGGAGCGACAGCAGCAGCTCTACAGTCCTAAAAATAAGCCCTGCTCCTCCCCGCAGAGCATGCCGCACCACCTTCTCCTAGCGCCAGGCCGGCTAATTGCTCACACAATCAGAGCGCCTGTGAAGAGGAGACGCAAACAGGTGCAAATACCCAGTAATGAAGATTAAGCAGCCCAGCCTGGAGGCTCTTGCAGAAGCCCTATGTTGTCTTGTTTGTGAAGAAGCACCATGGAGCTGCCCCTGCAAGGCTCAATCTCCACAAGCTGCTGTGGTTCAAGGCTTGGTGACGCTCATGCCAACAGCTAGCACGACGCTCAGGTAGCCCCAGGTCAGCTTGTGAGCGCCGTTAGCCTCCGCTGTTCAGCCACGGCCATCCTCCCTGCTCGGCCTCACGCGTAAGAGATGCCGGAGCTTTGCTCAGCCTCTGGCTTGACCTTCGGCTTAAGAGCCCCAGCGAACGGCACTTGTCCTTGGGCCCTTTGCAATAACGCCCCGGGTGAGGCATGGAAAGCCATCACGCAGGAGAACCGTTTGCCAAGCCTTGCTTTATGCTAGCAGCAGGGCAGGGGCCAGCTGGCTCCGGGAGCCAGCTCATCCCGTGGCACCGGGTCGCAGGCACGCTCAGTCCCCAGCCCTCTGGGCGGCTGAGGGCCAGGCACAGAGATGCGTCTGGTCGCACAGCACAGCGTCTCTGCGGCCTGCGCGCCCCGCTGAAGGTGGCGCAGGCGGTGTGTGCTGTAGTTATCGGTTTTGCCACGAGGACAATAGTCTGCTGTGTTAGAATAAACGGGGTGTGCCACTGCTGTAGATTACTAAATTGTGTTGTATTACACAGCTAATCAACTCCTGCTTCAACAACTTGGGAAATGCACTATTTTTGTCTTGCTGTCTATGGGTAGGAATTTCACTCCAGGTGATTTCTCCCAGGGACTTTACCTCTTCGGGTCTCCTACACAAATCCACCTAGCAATCACATCTGCAAGATCCAGAGATCTTTCTGGCCATAGATCCTTCAGCAAGCGGCCCACTAAACCTTTGCCCTGGGCTGTGCATAGATCAGCTGCAGCAAGGGAAATGATTAATAAGGAGAAAGGAGCCACTGTATCTTGTGCTTTCTCGCAGTGTTTCACCCCAAAAGGCGATGAAGGACAAGAACATCATCTGGAAGCTCTTGGGGAGATAAACAGCTAGTAAACAGCAAAGCAACTGATCGCCTATGACCTTTACAAGACCTCTTTCCTCAGCAGTTTCTTGACAGACTTGAGCTCATTCTTCCTTTTAGGGCACTGTAAAATGCTAAGTACTAACTGAGAAGTGAGAGAAAGAGACCTGGCAACACGGGCAAATTATTGTTCTCTAGCAAACACATCAATCTAGTTTGTCTAAGCATGCTGAGCATTGCCTGGCAATAGCTTGTGAGTAACTGAACTTGGCCACTTCACTGATCTGCTCTTGAATGGGAGCAAGTAGCCTTCTGCTCCTCACCGGCTGCTCCCAGAGGCACCAGCGCCCCAGGGCTGCCCACGCGCTGCCTTTCACCCCGCCAGCTGGCTCTGAGCCTCGTGGCCGCAGCGGCCGGGTCTCCATTAGGAGCGAAAACAACCCTCCTCGTGGCAAGAAACGTCCTGTTGACAATCTCTGCAGACCTTTTGCAGCTGCTGGCAGAGGCAGGGAGGCGCAGGGAGGCACGCAGAAAGGCACCGAGCGCTCGTGTCTTACAAAGCTCCCTGCCCGCCGTGTGGGGCGTTGCAGCACTTGGGCCCACTAGAGCAGTCAGATGTGGACTGAAATCTGGCAGGCAAAGGGGCAACAACCTAAGCTTGGGTTTCAGGCTGCCTCCTCCATCATAGCCTTACTACAGCTGTGCACCTGTCTGACCAAAGGTAGAAACTGGCTTATTTGGTATTGCCAATTTTGCAGTTTGCAATTTTTGCAATTGGCTTTGCTTCTGTATACAAGACAAATCTCTCAAACATGCCTCCCATGAGCTGTTTGCTTCTCCTAGTCCCTGGGAATTTAAATTCAGCCACCTGCAGCCATCTTCTCCTACTTCTCTGCGTGTTTCCAGTGGAGCGCAGATCGGTGTGCCTTCCTCCCACCCGCTTGCTTTAACATCTCTGCAATTTGTCTCTGCAAGAGCACAGCCACTCCTGGGCTGGGCAGGTCATTTGGGCTTTCAAGCCACTGGGGCAGGAGGAATATCAACTGGTGTGTCTACGATAGAGATTATCACATCCATTGCGGTTTTGCCAAAAGTCTACAATGCAGAGGGGCAAACATGAGATGAAAGGCGACACGGCCCTTGCGTGAGTCCCCTGCAAGGTGGACATTTTGCTCTACAGAGGAAAGACAGAGGGAACAGATGCTTGCTCATTTCAGAAATGTTATTTCTTGTCTCTGCAGTTTAAAACTAATGTGGTGCTTTACAATGAAAGGCAACAGGGCAGTCTTCAGTGCCTGGGATGGACGAGGCACCTAGGGGATTTTTCAGGCTGCTGTTTGATTAGTGCAGTGAGTAGGCTGACTCCTGGAAGCTGCTCAGTTCCCCAAACTCCCTGCGATCCGTTAGGTCAGCAGTGTCTCAGCACTGGTGAGCATCTGGCACAGGGGGAGATCTTCAAATTAGCTAGTGGTCAGACACTCTTTTCACTGTCCTCCTGTGCTCCCAGAGCACTGTCATGACTCATGATGCTATATATATTTATATACATAAATTTGGAATCAAAGGCCTGTCAAGTCATTAAAAATTTGCTTTTCCTGCATGGCCCGGAGTTTGCTGGCGCTCCTGCTGCTCTCACGTGTGCAGCGGGGAGCAGAAGCGTTCTCCCAGCCCTGCTTTGGAGGTGGAAGAGTGTGATTGCCAAGAAGAATGACAGATTTGTGCAAACCTCTGATAGCCTGGGGGACAGCACGGTACCCAGGGCCCTTCCAGGGCTGGCTGCTGCAGGGGATGCGGATGAGGTGAAAGGGAGGCGATGGATGCCCCCCGCTGAAATGCAGGCTGGACACCTCGCACCCCACGGCCTCGCCCTCTGCCACCTCCGGCTCCAGGAGCGAGGGGGCCTGCTCACCCTCTCCCAGGACACAGCCTCGCAGACGGGTCTCCGGGTGAGGTGGCAGCTCGCAACCTCACCCCTGTCCTGCCCTGCCCTGCCCT
>VZTL01084452.1:0-19833 GCA_013400535.1 Scopus umbretta
CCCTGCAGCCACCTGTGCGGCGGGGGGCCCGGCCTCGCCGGGAGCCGACCCCAGGGGCAACCGGGCCCCGTCCACGGCGGCCCCGTCTCCTGGCGGCGCCCAGCTCCGGCGGTTTCACAGCCCTGCTCGGCTGCTCTTCGTGGGCGCCGAGCCGCTGACACGCGGTCCGGAGCCGCAACTCCTGTCCCACGGAGCTGCTGTGGCTCCCGCCCTTGGAGCCCCTTTTTCCCTGGCCGTCTCGTGGGCACGAGGTCCCGTGCCGGAGCTGTGATCCCGGCCTCGCACCGGCTTTGTTTCCCGCACAGCGTTGCATTGCGAGCGGCTGGGTTGCTTGGTACGGCGTCGACCGCTGCTGAGCAAGTTGGCACGCACCAGGGCGAAGGATGCTCGTATCCCCGTCCTATGGCCGCAGCTGGACCGCGTGTGCTACACGCGCTTCTGCTCAGGGGTTGCGTTCAATGGAGGCCAACAGTGGGTACGGTTGTGGTAGCGTGAAGACGCAACGAAAATGGTGTTACGCAGGAAAAGCTGATGGAATGTGAGGGTTTGTTCCTGTAGTATTTCCTATCCTTTAGTCGTAAAAATATATTTGCAGTGGTAAAGCGATAAATAAAGCGTGAGACACCCTGTTTGCTTATGTAAGAGTGAATAAACTCTGTGTTGCCCAAATTAGAAGTGAGCAAATGTCATATATCTGAATTTAACCACAAGTTACGCTACTCCACACTGGGATTCTTTGTGACCAGTCTTGCCAAAGAAGTATTCAGAGTTGTCAATTGTACATGCATTTTTCATTAGGAAATGTAATCTTGCTCTTTGAGGCAAAGAGGTAAACTAGAAACTTCTGATGTTGGAATTTTTCAGGTTATGTGTAGTCAACTCAATTATCTACGATAATTGGGCTGGGAAATTTTGGATGATGGAAGAATCTGGGTATTGCTGGTACAGTGGGACACCTTGAGTACAAAACCACTCTGAGAGCCAGAAGTAATTACAAGCTCAACATCAGGCCCAAGAGTTTATCGGGCTGGGTGCCCACAAGGTGCTCATAGCGCCCGTGCGAGCTGGCTCTGCGTCCGCACCGGTAAGTGGTCCCAGAGCCGAGCCTTGTAGGACCGCTGCACAGAGACACCGGAGGCACTCCGTCTGCGATGGGTTTGGGTGGTGTTTCTGCACTGGGCTTCTTAGTGCAGCTCTTTTCATGGCACTGAGATTCCTAATCAAAGACCTGGTAGATTAGACCTAGAAAGGCTTTTTAGTTTGTACTTCACACCGCACAAAACTGATTGTGCTTTGTTAAGAGCTAGGCTGGTTCCAAAAGCAGCCGGACTCCGCTAGACCAGATCTGAGCCAGTGGAAAAAAATATGTGCTCAAATCTGGCAACCAGCATAAAATGTTCTAAAACTTTTCCACTGTCAGCAACTGTGAACAAGTACATATCTCTTAGGGTTATTGTCTTGTACGCTTGCTGTTTTCTTATTAAAATTTTCTTCCTTATCCCAAATTCTTCTTCTTGTTCTTTCTTCCCTTTTTGTTTTTGTTCTTCTCCAAGTCTATGATACTATTTCCCTTGCTGCTCCTTCTCAAACATGGTTTCCTAACGTGTCTTTTCTTTCTCTGTTTCAATGGGTTTTTTTCAGCCCTTGTGAAACTGTTTTTATGTATATGATTTTCACCTAGGAGGTACTGGAAATTTCAAAAGGCAGTGAAAATGAGCTGCAGAGCAAGGACACAGAGCAGAAGTAGCAGTACATCTGTCGGTGCCAATTTTTTTGTTCCAGTCACAGAAGTGACTTTTCCTCTTGGGTACAGGTTCTCAAACCTGGTGTCAGAGTGGAGAGTGGGGGTCAATCCTGCTCTCCAGTATTGCTGACCATGAGGAGAGAGGAGTTCTGGGGCATCTGGCAGCAAAATGGGATTGTGATACAGAAAAATGGAGAATCGCTCTTTTAAGGTATGGAATAATACCTACGAGTGTTTATCAGGACACGAGCGTGTGCACTGGCAAGCTGCGTGTTTTTCAGCAGTATCTAGCAGTGCAGCGATGGTGCTATCTGCTGCGTGGTTCTTCTGTAGGGGATGTTTTACTGTTGTGATGCCTAACACTCAGTCTGATCTGCATCGGAATTCACGTAGGTGACCTGGTAGAAAAGCTCAAGACTAGTTTTATATTAGCATTTATAATTCTATGATGACTTAAAAAAAAAGGGGGGGGGGGCAGGGTACACAAATGCAGATGAGGCCTTGATGTGTCCTGAGGCACAGCAATCTCCTCATCACTGAGCCTTGCTCGGAGGTTTAAACGCCTATCTCCGATCTCTCTGTGGTGTATCTGGAATATGCGGTGATTCTCTGAGCAGGGCTGCATAGATAAGATAATCCCTTTCATTTTAATTGGCAGAGTTGTTTACACATGATCTCTCGCTCATTTTCCTCTTTTAAAGGAATGGGTATCCATCCCTGATTACAGCTCAGGTTAAAATCCCTTAGCACTTGTAGCAAATCTCTTTTAATTGGTCTCATTTAGCTCTCATAAGGTTGTGTTTTAATTCTCTCTCTTCCGAATCCTTTTCCCTAGTCTGTAATGTAATTTATTACACGATATTTTATAGACAAGGGAACAGCCTCTGGCTTTCAGCAACCTTTGCAGTGTATCAAATTTCCAGCTCAACAGGCGGCTGCAGTGGAGTTTGTGGGTGTAAGGCAGCGGTGCTGCAGCAGCACACGAGCAGTCTGCGGTGGCGGCGCTGGGCACGAGTGCCGGGTCTGTCCCGGATTCTGGAAATAATTGGGGTGAATGCTTCCGTTTGCTGTCTCTGCTTCTCTAGCCTTTTTGTAGCCATTGCTGATGCAAGGGTCTTCTCTTTCCAGCTGTCTTTCCAGTCTCTGCAATTGAATGCAAATACATCTAAGTTGCTTCTTGTTGTTTGATGCCAGGCTTTCAGCAGCATAGAATTGGTAGAAGGCTAACGCTGGGAGCATATTTTTAGAAGGCCCGGAGCAGCATTAGCTGTCTTTGTAAAATTCACTTTGACTTTCCTGGGTGCATTTGCTTTGGTTAATTGAACGTAATGCAGAGAGGTGAAGCTCTGTGTTTCATTATGCCTGCGCTGAGGCACTTCACCTCTGGCCTGCGACGGCACAGTCTGCAGGCACGCGCGGCACGCCGGTGCTGCTTATGCCTGATCTCCGGGTGCTCTGACATCAGCTCTGGAAGTCTCAAAGGCTGGGGTTTGTTTTGGTTGGTGGGGTTTTTTTGGGTTTTTTTTTTTTTTTTTGAGCTGTGCCCCCTGCCCTTACACTGGGAGTTTTCCCACTGTAGCAAAATCAGAAGGGAATACGTGCCTCTGCTCCAGCCACTGGAGCTGAGATGCCAGGCTGTGTGGTACAGCAACAAAGGTCCAGGCAGACTTTCTGCTTTGCTGATCCTGCTCTGGAGGCAGGAATCTCCAGCAGAGCTGTGGAGTGCAGTTATGTCTTAAATCGCCACTGAAAGATTTATTGGAGTACATACATCAGACCCCTAACTGTTCTTTTCTGCATAGTGATATTTGAAGGTCTCAGGCCTCTGGCAATTGCTGTTTGGGGACGGTTTTTCAATATAGACCCATATCCAGAAAGGAAATTATATAGATCACTAGATTCAATCCATATGTGCCCTATTAAAAACACGGTAGAAGTTTCTAGATGTGAATGATGAATTAATCATCTGTACCAGGAAGATCTCTCCATCATGTTCTTACCTGCTCTAATATTTTTAATAAGCTAACTGATCTAGCAGTGAATGCGAGGGGGTTGACAAGATTGTAAAATGCAGTTTGGACCTCCTCAAAATATTTGTGGCTTATGCTGGGCAATGTCACAAGATCTGTTTTCACAGAAGTGGGAATTCGTGTTTGCTTGTTTTTTAAAGCTGCCCAAACTCCAAACAAGGAGAGGGATGGTCATGGTCTATCTCTATATATAGGCTCAGCCTGCTTTCGAATTTGTTGAGTAAAATGAATAATGCAAAATAAGTAAGGACAGCTTCATGCAGCACTTGCTTATGTACTAACACCACCAAGAAGATGTTCAGAAATACCTGTCTCTTCCAAGTGTGCTTGTAGCTGAGTGTAACTGAAGCTGTTCTTCCTGCTGGGATTGCAGACATTGAATATCAACAGTGTTTGCAGCTGCTCTCAGGGTGAAATGTTAACACTTTGACTTGGCCTAAAATACTGCACACTTTCTTTCCATGAAGTGAATTTAGTATTTGTCATTAAATACAAATTACGAAGTTAAGCATTAAAACTAACAGCTATTAGATACCAATGTTCATGAGTTTTTTTCCGGAATCAAAGGAGGGTAAGAGGGAGAGATGTGTTTTGTCCTCTGCTCAGCATGCGGGGCTTGTGCAGGTCCTAACACTGGTCTCCGTGCTCTGTGTGTGTGTGTCACACTGCAGTTACCATCTTCAGCGCTTTGGCACATGTTTTGAGTGTGGGATGGGAATGAGGGAGTGCGATCTAGGGTTTTGGTAGGATCCGAATACAGCTGTACTGTGCTAGTCTGATCTGCTTTCTCCCTGCACTGCAGTGCATTATTCTGAATGCTTTCCCCTTTGGAAGCGGCTGCATTAGCAGAAAAGATTGTCTTGGGCATTCCTTGTAAAGCAAGAGACAGCAGAGCCTGCCCCCTCCTCTCCTACCTTCCCATCCCAGTACCGTAGCTCACACGAGGAGACAAGGGCTCGCGGGTGCCTCCTTGGGGAGGAGGTGTTTCCACAACGGGAGAGAGACTAGGACATGAAACTGCATGTTAAATGACATGCCAAGAAGTTGTAGCCCCCTCCAGGGCTAGGGATCACTGTTTTTATTTATCGATGTATGTTTTTCCTCTGTATTCAGCAGTTCCCTTGGGAGCTGGGTTGGCATAGCTGATGCAACAAGGAAGAAGGAAAGAGGGACAGAAAAGTGACAGTTTTATCCCTTCTTAATCTCTTTTTGCAGTTCTGGTGTGCTATCTGGTCAGTCTCTTTGAAAGCATACAACCCCAGCACCCTGCCCTTTCTCCTCTGTTTGTTTATCTGGTCTACATCCTTCATTTCTGCATCAGAAACTCTCCCAAGAATATGGTGTTCCTCTGAGCAGTTCACATTGGGAGGCTCCCGTGTCAGGTTCCTTAGATTATGTGACAGAGCAACTCATTTTTCTTTGATCGTGTTTAGTCTTACGGTTCCGGATGATTCCATTAGCCTAATATTTTATTGGTCTTTCAGCTTGTCTCTAATTAATGCTAATTTGCTTGGCAGTACTTCTGAAGTAAAATCAGAGCTTGCATGTGGATTTTTAGAGCTCTTCAACAGATCTTAACTCTTAAATTTTCAATCACTTTGGTATGAATTCCTCAAAGGAAACGGTGGGATGACAGGCCTTAGCTGTCATAGACTCCAAGTAGTAGAGATCAATTTAGAAAAGAAGGGAAACTTGAGATCTACTTCAGAAAGGTTAGAAGAAACCCAGAACATTTTATAAATGTCTATTTTTGTCTTAAGAGCCTCTTACTGAACAGCTTTGCATTAGCTCTCTAGCACTACACGGTGCTTTAAAGTGCATGGGAAATGTCATGTCAGAAAGGGCTTTTGAAACAGTTCTGTCATCTCTTGGATGATGAGAGTTGGACTCATCTGACTGCACATGAAGATCTAGAACTAAAATGTCCACATCTGAGCTAGGCAATATAAGTTCCCTTTAAGGATATGTTAGGGTGCAATTCATTTCACCCTAAAGCAGATGTCCATGTTTCCTGAAGTGAATCACATTCTGGAAGTTCTTTTTGGTTTTTCCACTGAATATAATGAAAACCGAGGATGTTAGTCCAGGTGCAGAATATGTCAGCAGGACAGATGTCTGAGCAGAAGGTAAGTCGAACACCTCCCAGAGTGACACTAACTTGCTGCTAATCCTGGACTGCTTTCAATGTAACATTTTTAATACCTTTACAGATAATTGATTTACCTAAACTTGTCTCGTCTGATCTTGACTACCTTTCCCATCTTTAGAGCACTTTTTATCTAGGCAGATTCATTTCAGCGTTGAAGTCTGCCATAAATTGCTAGTCTCCATGTCTGATCTATTGTCCAGAACACTTCTGAAACATCAAGCTTCCCCCTGCACTCTCATTTCAGTTACAAAGAATGTATTTTAATTTGTTACTTGTAATTTCATTATTTTTAATAATTTTTAATTAAATGTTTTGGATTCAGTCAGCGATACTTCAGCTCAAACTGCATGTGCTTTACTCGTGGCTGAGTCATAATCATCTTTCTCATAAGCACAGATCTGTCACTGTCTCCTGATTTAGTCTTGTCTGCAGGCTTTCATTCATATCCTTCCTTTATGTTCCTGTTTCAGATCTGGCCACTTGTATCAAAGCATGATATGAATAAGCCTACTTCCCTGAGTCAAGGCTACCATGAAAACGTGCTGTTATCATATGTTAGCATCTATAGTTTAGTATCGTGTAACTGTGCATGGAACAGGGTATGTTTCCATGGCCCAAGTAAACATGCAAACAGAGCACTTTCTGCAGGAAAACTTGCTTTGCCTCAAACAAAATATTGATGTTTGCCTTTCTCAGCATTACTTTTAAATACGAATTCCTCACTAACCACACGTAGACGGTACAGTGCCTGTGGCAGCAGGCAGAGCTCGGAAGTCCCTTTTGGTCTCGCGTTGTGTATGTGGACATGTTAAGAACAAGCTAGTGTTCAGGGATTGTCATAATTGCAGTTCGTGTTGAGTTTGATGATTCTCTGAGGTTGTTATAGTTAATTCTTTTGCATGTTGTAGAGCTATTGTATAATTATCTTATTTATATATGTCAGTCCTAGCTTCTTTCCATTGGTAAATGAAAACAGGGTGAAGATGTGCTTTGAACATACTCCTCTTGATTTGCATTTAAGCTGATGCTATCACTGAGGAAAGCGATCCAATCCTATACTGACCCTACTCAATATTGGCACAACTGCTCAGCAAGCAGGATCAGGAAACTGATGTGGAAATTAGAATAAACAGAACAAAACAAACCCCATTTCTTGCTATGTTACCATTCTCCAGGAGAGAAGTTACTTTTCAGTTGATCAGTAAGAAACCCAGTCAGGCTCAAAGGCTTTTGTATTGGCACACCATAGAGTGCCTTGGGGATAGGATGAGTTGATGAGGTGCCAGGACTGCTCTCCTTGGAGAAGAGGTGTGACCACCTAAACACATGCCAGATGATCACCTTAAAAGTAAAGTGGTGTAAGCTGAAGAGGAATCTGTGCTACTTGTCTTTGCATCATTCTTGCAAATTTTTTAAATACCAAATTTATCTAGTGTAGACTTAACTAGTGGTCATGACAAACTCCAAAAGGACATCGGAAACGGGCAGAATGGTAAGAGCCAAGCTGCACACCTAGCAGATTGAGAGCCAGTAACCAGCAGCCATTCATTGCTCCCTGTTCTTTCCCACTTTTAGTTGGGCACTGGATTTTTATATCAGTGATTTCCTCTGAGGGGAAAGATTGAAGAAATCATAGCAATAGTAATTTCTAAAGGAGATGCATCCAGGGGAAGAGGAAAGCAGTTGCTTTGATCGAGGTGCAGGCCAGACCTGGGGTCACAGGTTCTGCGCTACTATTTTTTGCGTCCTACTCCAGGACCTGCTAGCTTCTGTGATGAGCCGTGCTGCATTATCTTTATGTTCCTGTGCAGTACTGGAAAGACATGACATGTTACGTCAGAAAACTAGTTATGATTCTATAAAATGATTTTTCGTTTCACTTTTTCCCCATACCTTGTTAAAAAAAAAAAAAATGTTCTGCGTTTTCCTCAACATCTTTTCCTAGTGCCCTGCCACTAACGGTCTGACCCATTATATTATTCTGGAGAGATCTTTGGGGACTGAAATTGTTATGAGTGCTCAGGCCCCTTCCCCTTCCTGCAATTATATCTTCCTGAAATGCATCCTGTGCAAGGGTGAAGATCAGCAAGAGGCAATGCTGAAAGACAAAGCAGTGGAAAGTGATTAAGTGTGTGCACTGGAAGCAAGGCTGTTCTTGAGGGGTATGTCTGTAAACCATTTGGTCTTAAAGTGTCTATATTGCATAGTTTTAAAAATGAGCAAACTTTTAAAAATAGACAAACACCTCTTCATACAGCTGTAGAGTATGAACCACAAATGCAAGATTCCCTTTTTCCCCCTGTCATTAGGCTTCACCTGGAGAAAGCATTAGGTAGGGATGCAGAGGTTGTTGGTCTTCATGGGACTGATGGCACCAAACTTGAAAAGCAGTGTTGAAAACCCTACAGGTTTCGTCCTGTCTTTTCAACCCTTTGGCTCTGGTGTTGCACAGCCTCTGCTACTGGCTCCCTGTTGGGATATCTGTAACTTTTCCTGGGGCTGTATGGAGTTCCGTCTTCCTTTCCAGTCATGACCTTTAACCATAGCTGTCTTCCAGTGTAGCTATGAAACTGCTGACAAAGCTGGGGGAAGCGGTTGCAAGGCTTGTGACCACACGTGCCAGGGCTTCCGTGATGGCCAGAATAAGATGAAGGAACTCTCAGCCAAATGAAATTGGAATGACCTTGGATGCACAGACATTAGAATATAATCTAACGCTCAAATCTTACATTTAGATTTCCTATAATGAATTATCCTTAAGTAATATTTTTTAGGAAAATCTTGCCATCTAGCTTGATTCTACCTGTCTTGAAGGAGAAGCAGAAATAAATGTTTAGTTTCATTTGAAGTTATGGGAACAGACTGGCTACTGCAGTGAAATCCATCCTGTGAATATGAGGAGACTTCTCATCTCATCCCTTTCTTTTGCCTATAAGGCTGGCCTCACTGAGACTGCAGAAATAAGACATCAGTGGGGAATATGAGAAAAAAGTAGAAATGACTTTTGACTAGTACTGATCTGAATCTAACTTCGAGTTGGTAATACTGGTGTGAAAAACTCTTTGTCCTATCGCTGTCACCCAAAAGCATCTTAAATAGGGATGAGGAGATGTCATATCAAAAATCCATAGAAATGTTTGTTAATTTTTATCGGTTTGGGAAATGGCAAATGCTAGGAAGCAGTACATGAGAGCAACGAGTAGAGTAGTTCTTCCCCTGTCACGGTTGCTCAAATATGGAGTCTCTCCCCTGGGGAGCAAGTCATACAGTGTGTTTTTTGGCTTGGCAAACTTCCTGCACAAGGTCAGTATTGCCATTACACTGGCAGCACAGCATCATCATGCTTTAAATGTACTAGCTGCAGAGGTTATGAATGACTACTGATTTTTTTGAATGCTGCAATATTTAAGTATTCAGCTTGAGGCATTTTATTAAAGGGGCCTCATTACCAGAGCAAGTGCCAAGTGCTTTAAAAATTCTGTGTCTGTTTAATGTAGCTCATATTGGGCATAACTAATCACTCCTAAGGCTTAAAACCTTTGGTGTATAGTGCATCTGGGAGCAGGTAACTATGAGACTGGGCAGAGGAATCCCCTTTCTCTTCCCTCCTCAGTAAAAGCTCTTTCTTGACACAAAGGTCCAATTGCTGCTTTTTCTTGTATTGTGTGCAGAGCATAGCAATATGTGGGCAGCAAACTAATGCAAAGTGCTCTCCTGTCTAGTGTTTCATTGTTCTTTCTGCCTGAGGCTTTGCAACCTTGGTCTTTTTTAGTTAAAATCTTTAAACAATGGATTATCTGTTTTCACAGGCTTTAAAGGATTTGAAATAGCAGTCACCCTTAGGCGTTTGGCTCAAGATTACAGCAATAAATACATTCATCAGAGCCCCCTGGCCCTTCCAAGAGCCAGACAGTCATAAGATTACCTCTACCATACTCTTCTGCTTCTAACTCCAGTGAAGTGTGTCAACCTCTTAACCATTTGAGGTAAGCCCTGTTCCTCCTGACCATTTGCACTCAGATGGTTTGTGAGAAAAGGGGAATGTGTGTGATGAGGTTGAGAGCACCTACAATAGGGGACCTTCATTCTTGCTGGGACGTTGGCTTTTACTACATTATCAATCTGGATTTTCCAGGAGATCAGAAACCTGTTTTGAAAGCCAGCATTGCTTTTTTTTCCTCCAAAGCCCAGCAGTCTGAAAATTTCATCTGGCTTTAAAATTTTCAAATTGGAATGTAACTTTAAGCAATATCGACATTTCTGATCTTTGTGTGCGAGCTGCTATTTTTCTGAAAGATGGTGCTGGGACTGGAAGGCCCCATACCAGAGATTACAAACCAGTTGCCATGCAGTTACGATGTCTGACGTGGCAGTTTCTGTAAGAGCACTTCCTGATTGTGCTGTTTAAACAGTGAATGTAATGTTTTTCTTCTGTTACTATGAGATCTGAAGTAGTTTACAGATATCAGACATTCTGCTGTGTTGCTTTGGAGAAAGATGTCAGCTGTCAGGAGGAGACCCAAAAGTCATTTCCAATAAAAAGCTACATTTTCTAAAGCATTTTATTTCTGGTTAGAAGAGCTGTTCGTTGTATGATGTTGCACAGGCTGTGCTTTGCGGAATGGAACTTGCTTTCTTCTAAAGAGCAGCTTTATCTCAGAAAAGTTCATTGCATAGAGGGGTCTCTGATGTCCATGCATCTGAGGTCCTGTGAAGATTTCCACCCCTAAAAGATTCTATTGATTTCAGCAAGTGCTATTGCACAGCTTTCTGAGCTGTTCTTATCACACCACATCGCGCTGCTTATCACAATTAAATAGCATGTGCTGGTTGGCCACTGGCTTTATCAAAAGACCCTCCCAACACGGGTACACAAATTGGAAAAGGAACAAATTTGATTCTTTTTGGAAGATTTTTGCACTTTGCTTCATTTTTCTTTTTTTTCTTCCTTCCAGGGAGTAAGTAATGATCAACATTTACTAAACCACGCTGTATGTTTTCAAAGTATATAATACACATTACCTTTGCCTTGGAAAACTTTGAGCTTACTTTTCGGCAAAAGATACAAGTATTTAAAGCATTTGTAAATAGAGCTGAGTCAGCTTCGGCACTTTGCCATATACATTTTCATCAGAAGATGGTGGAAGCATGGAGTCTTATTTTGGGCTAATACTTAAAACGATTGCAGTATTTTCTACTTCTCTACTGTAGTTTTAGTCTTTACCACCACACCTCAATTCCCCTTCCAGGGCAGAAGCAGCCTCACTTTTTTTTTTTTCTTAAGTAGGTGGATAAGAATTATGAGAATTGGGAACTAAGCAATGTAACAGGTTTGTGTCAGCACTCTAGAGATTCTGTATATTGAGGCTGGTGTCTTTTTCACTAAAATGTATAGGTGGTATAGGGAAATGAATGTGAACTGTCATGAGCATGAATATCTGTTACTGTGTTTTTGACTACCAAAAAGAATATATTTGTATATACAAAATATATATAATACAGAATCATAGAATCATCAAGGTTAGAAAAGACCTCTAAGATCATCTAGTCCAACTGTCAACCCAACACCTCCATGCCTACTAAACCATGTCCCGAAGTGCCACATCTACACCTCCAGGGACAGTGACTCCACCACCTCTCTGGGCAGCCTGTTCCAATGCTTGACATGTGGCTATTGATACTGCATTACAGCTAGAATACTCTTATGTTCCCATGAGAATTACCTGAGAGACACAATGTCAAGGGAATACATGTAGCTGAAGTGTGCTTAAGACTTTGTAGAGCTGGTTAGAAATTCTGAAGATGCCACCCCAACTGAGCATGCGTGAGCCTGGGCTGACCCTGGTTTCTTCCTTGAATTGCAGGTCCCTGCCCATCAGCACTGGAGCTGCACCAGAGCTGAGATCCTGTCCCGTAGCCTAGACTCTGCAGTCTCTGTGTAGAGGAGATAAGAGGGAGCTCCTGTACTGGGACATCCAGGGATTGTGAGCTGAGCAGGCCAGCATACAGACCGATCCTTAAAGGAGATGGAAGCTGAAACTCTGAAGTTGTGGGAAGTGAAGACTATGGCTGTTGAAAAAAGATGTCTGATTCTAGGAAGTGAATGGGGTTCATAGAAATGGTGGATGTGCTGTGGTGCTAGTAGGTTTTTGGGTGCTAATGAAATGGAAAATACTGCATCAGGAGGGTACTGCATCTGTCTGCTTCTGTTGCCAAAGGGGAAATTTTACATGGGGAACTGACAGATGACCAGCAAGGACAGGCAAGTATGGCACAGGGAACATGAGAAGGTTAGATTATAACAGGTTAGGTGGGAGAACAGGCTTTGGAGGAGAAAAGATGAAATAACTAAGATACAGAGAGCAGTAAGTAGATACAAAAGTGGTATGTGCAATTTGCAGCCTTGAAATACTAATCTCCAGAGCTGAAATTGCTGTGTTCACTAGGACTTTTTTCCCTGTCTTTGGGGAATAATGACTTGCAAAAAAACGTCATACCTTGAATTACTTCCTATATTTTGTCCTTTGGTCTCCTCTTCTGTGACAATAGCATTAATGTTCTGGCCTAAACATAGTGAAGCTTTGCTAGCAGACCGGGAGAAGAATCCGTAAACCTAAGCGCTTTTAGGGAAAAAGGAAGTGGAGAAGTTGAGGGTGGCAGGTTCTGTGAAACGGCTTAATATACAGCTTATGAGTCAGTAATTTCCTTTCCTTTTGCAGTCATCTTGTCCAGATGGGCTATTTTCTTTTTCCTTATCAAGCCAGCCTCTCTTTCTACCTGGTTTCTTTAGGGGAAAAAACTGCAAGAATAGCATGCAGTGGCACAGGTGTTTTTCAGGCCCTGAAACTTAGAGCAAGGAAACAGGCTGGAATCCACTGTTGGAGCAGGAGATCCCACAGATAGTAGGATAAATGATGATCATATCCCTCTTAATCCATCTACTGCATGTCCTAACAACCCCGATCACCAACTACCATGATTCTGTTTTGCCTGTAAAGAAGTGTGTAGCCAACATGCAAAGTCTTAAGACAAAGAAAGTTATTGTGAGTGATTGTGAGGAAATCCTTTTAGACTGAAGCAATAGTTCGGAGAGGTATGGCTTCCTTTTCATCTCAGTGGCATACTACCACAGAGTCGTTTCAGTAGTTACACTTTATCAGGTTTCCTTTTGAGGAGAAAAAAATACCACTTTTTATTACTTTTTTCCACAGCAAAAATTCCATGTTATTTTTCCAGGAGGATTGTTCCTTTTGTAACTTAATCTGTATGGATTTATATTTGGGGGCTTTTAGTGGAGTAGTTGTGTTTTCTGTAGACTTGAGTATCTTTTACATTAGTCCTGTTTGTGTTGCTCTTGGTGGTGTAGCTGAGCAGTCCTGTGATCTTGTACTTCACTCTTAAGTAGTCCTGAAGAAAAATCTCTGTGTGATCAGTGGTTCATTAGGCAGTATAATTAAAGCAGACCCATTTTTCCATATTACCTAGTTCAAATCCATGTCTTCACACTGAAGAGACCAAAGAGGTTAACAATTGATCACTGTGTTAAAACAAAACAAAAAAATGCTTCACCTCTGTTACAAGGCCACCTTATCGTAAGACTGCTGCTGGCAACCTGCAGGCAAACTTTGAGGTGTCTGCCTCTTTCGTAACTTTGTGGAAATTCATTAGTTCTCAGAGTTGTGATTGGTATTTAAGTGATATTTTTATTTATTTAGCCCTAGGAAATTTCCACTACAGAAGGGAAGAGGCAGTCCTTGCATCCAGAAGCTTACTACTTCGAACAGCGAGCATCCAGATTTAATGAGAAGTACGGGACGCAGCAAACATTGGTGTTACTGTGCTGACCCATGGCTTGTGGGGTCTTTTCATTTCTGAGGGCTGCACAGGGCTGGTGGTGAGCTACCCCCCCTTTACGGGGGGGAAGGAGGGCTGATGGTGGGAGCGGGCATCAGTTCTTCTAGAGCAGAAAGTCAGGGTAGGAGACAGCCACAGGCTTTGCTGATGGATTTAAAAAAAAAAAAAAATGATAGGAAGCAAGTCACGTTCTTCTACCTCTGTCAGCAACACTTACAGGAAAAAGTCGCTGGATACATGTTTTCCATATTAAGGAACAAACTTACTGTGCAAGTTGTTGAGGCTTGGAAGAGAAACTTAGGCCGAAGAGGGAAAATCGATGTGGAGAAGTCCTTTTTTAAATGTTTTTAAAAGGAACTTACAGGAGATGTTGACTTGTAATTGACCTTTTCATTTTGTGCCCAACATTGAATTCCGCTGTTCTGAAGCTCTAAGTTTGTGCTAGAAGTTATTTTTTGGGATCAAATGGAAAATGGCATTTGCTTGAGGCCTTTTTGTAAAGTGCTCTTGCCTTTTACCTTATCTGCATAACGTGCATTGGTGGAAGGTGCCTGCTGTGTCTACTATTCCCCCCGCTCCTTGACTCCTTAATTAGCAAGTAAGTGTTTTTAGTTATTTGTCAGTACTATTTCAGGGAAATGTAAAAACAGGTGAATTGAGTAGAACACAGATTACTCTTTGGAGAGAGTTAAACTAATTCTCAGTGATGAAAAGAGAGAAACAGGAAAACAGTAGCTTATACGCAGGGCAGGTCTTTGTCCTGTCTTAGTGGGTAGATCACATACTATTGTTTTGTTTTTTCACAGGACCTGCTGAAATGATGGTTTTCCAGGTAGTGTCACTGGATTGTGTCGCAGGTTCACTGGAAGCATGTGTGCAGTGGAAGGGATAGCAGTAGCTGCAGTGTTTGTACCTCTGCTGCTTCAGAGAGGGAATAGAGTCAGGCAAGTGGGACCATCTTCACTTACGGCCTGTGTTAACACGGAGGAACTCGGCAAATATTGATCACATTTAGCTTCAACTTCTTAGTATTAGATAAACAAAAGTAATGAAAAATGCTGTTTCACTGATGTTTTGGTGTATGACCAGTTTGAATGTCTCTGGCTCATCCACATTGAGCACTCTTTGTCATAACCCCTTTCTAAAGAGCCAAAAGCCCTTTTTTCATGTGTCCAAAAAACACAATGTCATTGATACTTGGTCATTGCCAACATCAGATGACTCAAAGACATTGCATAAGCTTCTGTCATTTCAGAATTAGTGGCGATCTCATCATTAGGCCTATCAGAGACATCCTTTAATATTTTTAAAACTGTTGAATCATCCGGAATTGTTCCTCTGGTAAATGGAGAGATTATTTGACCTAAGTGAAGCTCTGATGGCTGACATCAGGGAGATAATACCAGATTTCTTTAACAATATTTAGGTATCCATCCATGTTTTCTAGTTGTCAATACAGGAAAAATTGAAATCAAATAAGAGTACCTCTGAAGATAGATAGCAAGGTATTTAATCTTATGTCAGGGCCACCTGTAATTGCAAGAGATGAATTACTGCCTATGCAAGGCTTCTTAAGTGGAGAGAGGGACACGCTTCTTATTGAGGTTTTCAGATGGTGGAGGGGAAGCTAGTGAGCACACTGACAGGGGTTTGGCTCCAGCTTCTGTTAGTAGTTCTGGCCAGATCAGGACAGAAAATCCACTTCATGGCAGTGAAAAGTACAAGAAACTGTCTTATTCGGCCCACTCTAATAATTTGGGGTGGATGAGGAGGACAAATTACTGCACTGGAATCTCCAAGTGGGTTGCTCAGTGTATTTCTTACTTTCTGTCAGTAAGCTAAGTAACCTCTTCCAGTAATTTTTAGGTATCGTTTGGCTGGTTTTTATATATGCCACTTTCTTAATTCTTTAAAACAGCATCCTGAAGGCACCGACTGCTGCAAACTTCACATCCTGCAGGTGAGAATTATGTCTGGCAAGTTCAGAAGAACAATACTCCAGTGAATAGCTAGTTCGTACAGCTGTTATGCTTGTTCCTACTATCAAGGGAGGAGTGTCTCTAGTATACTACAGTTGTGCTGATGTGCTCAGAAAACCCAGCAGCCCTTTAAAAACATTCTTCACGATGATGGTATTGCTGGTAATTTCATGATGGGACTTTGGTCCTGTTGTTCCTAGGCCTGGGTGTTGAGCTGTGAGAGAGGTGCTCTGAGCTCTGTTCTTTAAGCCCTAGTGCTGGGGCACAGAAAGGGTAATACTGCTGGTAAGAAACATCGTCTCAGATGCAGAAGGTGCAGCGTATGCGTTGTTGGTAGCTTTCAGACTGATTACAGCATCTCTATGAATTATGGTCATTGCAGAGTACTTTCCATTTATGAAATAGTTTCTCTATAAAAGAGATCTTGACGGTTTCTTGTTCTGAGTAGTGGCTTAGGAATAGATAGCTTGCCGTCATCAGAAAGGGAGACAGTCAATGATACTATAAAGTAACAAATTCAGTTCTGGCTAAAGGAAAAATATTTCTTTCAGCCCACAGATTAGTCTGTGGAACTGATTGCTGCAGTACATCATTGAGGCTAAAACTTTGTGGGGTCAAAAGTAATCTGGTATTCATGTGTTAAGAGAGTAGTAATTGTTATATAGACAATTCCTGCAAATGAAAACATACTTGTAAGGCCTTTTGGAAGGGACAGGCAGCTTCCTTGAGCTTAAGGTACCCCTAAATGTAAAGGATGATAAGGAGGACTACTTTTCTTGATGACTATACTGCAAATTTGTCTTCAAAGCTTTCTTCTGCTAGTTTTTGAAATACCTGGAACTGGACAGTGCAGGTGGTGGGATACTGATGTGAATGAGTTTTAGGGCAGATTCAGAATGACATTTTTATGTCCTGTATAATCTTGAAGTGTTTTAAATAACTATGATTCTTACCAGACTACAAAACAATTATGAATATCCCAGTAAAAACAAGGTGTTGTATTCAGATTGTTATGATAATATTATGATAAAATATTGGGTAGAAACGTATTCTGCAGTGCATGCAGGCTACTTCCAATAAATGCAGGCTTTTGACAGGATTGAGGAATAATGTAGAATATTTTTTTTTTGAGGTATCTTCAAGAATTGTAACAGAGAGTAGACCTAGTTGTTATTTGGATGGATCAGGCAGACAGTGGCACATCTTTAACCTGTTCTCAAATCATATTCAATTTCAACAAAGTCTGGTGTTACCTCATTTTGGACTGAAGTCTGTCTGCTGTTGTGTTCGTCTAAACCTTTGTCCTTGTTGAGAAACTGAAGATAGGTTAGAGGCCTCTGCTGGTGCCAGTGCTCAACCCTTGCTCCACAGAAGCTTGTCTTGTAAGTGGGCAGCTGTGTTTCTGTGCTGCTGAGAGGATTGAGAGGTTCTCTGGCAGCCTGTTGATTTTGCTTTGTCATTTACACGTAAAAAAGATGTGTATTATCCAGTCCTACTCTGCCACACCTGAAGTGCTGGGCCACGCTGGTACAGAGCAGCCCTGATTCGGTTTGTGTTTGTAGCATTGATGCTTCCTTGAGGCATCAAGGTGCAGCCGGGACTCAGCAGGGATACCTGCACCTGTCTGGGCAAGTTTGCTTCTGAATAAGAGTGCAATGCTACAAGATAAGAGTGAGAAAAACTGAGTTGGTGGCTTATGGTCACAAACATTTTCAAAGCAGTCATTGCCTCTCCTAAATAGTTAGGCTTCTCTTTGGGTTTTGTGCAAAAAGGTAATATTTATCTCCCTATTGGTTCTGTTAGTCCCAGTGTTTTAAAAATTCATTTGCTTCCATGTATTTGGAATCTACAGTTCATGAGCAAAAAGTCACATCAACAAATGTGTGTAGTTGATGGACAAAATACTGGCACTATATTAGGGAGTTGTTGTTCGCTATCCATTCAACCATCAAATGCCAATAAATTAAGTAATGATATCAGTGTATCGCTATGATAACATGTTATCTTTTGATTATGTGAAAACAGAGGAAGACTTGTCAGCTATAGAAGATCTGAAAAGAAACTGTTTAAAACAATCTAAGCATCATAACTTTGGGCGTCTATTTGCATTTATGGCTTTGGCTTACACATTTTCACCTATGCACTGGAGTTTTCTTTGGTATGAGCTCCATTCCCTTTTTTATTGCAGTGTTAGATGCTGGCCTCCGAGAGAGGCATGGCTGACCTGATGTGGTATAACAGTTCATAAATACCTCTAGAAAATTAGGGCGTACTCCCAGTTAGGGCTGAGCTCTGTATTGCATTGGTGGACTGGGACTAGCATGGTAAGGGATGCTGCTGCCAAGAGCTGAGGTACTTTGGGAGTGGTTCATGATGTCAGGATCGGAATAGTGGAAGAGGGAATAGGGAAGAACAAAAGGAGAAGAGTGCATTTTAGCCAGTGCCTTCCGTTTTCTTGTTTTCTTCATTAGCAAATTCACTCAGTGTGTATTAATTAGTTTAGATTTTTTTGCTACCTCCTTGACTTGTATTATCTCAAAGTCCTAGTGATATGACGTGAGACACGTTAGATAAAGATTTTGGCATACAGGCCGATGGAAGAATACACTGCAAACAGAGAGAAGAGAAGTCTTTTCATAAAAGTGTCCGAATAGAATACATTTAGATGCCGAAGGCACCTTTGTGTGGCAGCTGTTACTTAAGTAATGATGATTTATCTTCTAATGTACTGGAGAGAAATTAATGCTACTGAGAAGTTACTTTTTCTGTATAGATATGTGATATTCTTATATCTGTCCTCTTTTAGCATATGGTTGTCATGCACAGTGAGTGCCTTATTGCCATCTATCTCCTTGTCCCGCCGTTTTCCTTCATATCCTGTCCTTTGTCCTCAGTGCTGAAATTAAAATTTATTTAATTCTGCTAAAACTAGGGATTCTGGTTTTGGTATATTGGAGAATAAATTTGTGGTTGTAATTGCTTTCATCCAAGCTGAAATTTTGTCTGCTTTGCTGCAACTTCTTGTGTGCTACAGCTGAAAGAATATTGGCCATGTATTAGTGCATATGTGGCTGGAAAGGATATGTGGAAGTGAGACGCAGAAGCCAGTATTTTCTTCCCCTGTGTTTCTTAAGATAGGAACTAAATATAACAAGTGTTAAACAGATGGCTATGTTGTCGCATAATAAATATTTGAGGAAAATTAAATTATGTCCTGCCTGTTTGCTGACGACAGTTCCAGCCCCCATAGTAACAGCAGTAATAATAGGAGGATTTACAGTGTATTTATTTTTTAATTCTCAAAGTGAGGTACCTAGGAAGGTCGTGTAAGGATTTTTTTGTTTTGTTTTGTTTTAATATGTGGGAAAGATCAAGTGATGGGCTTCAGGTCATCCAGCACGTCAGCAAGTCTCTTGAAAGAGCATGCAGGTCCACTTGACTTCCAGACAATACGTTTCCATTTTAAGCCGTGCTGACTTGCAAATACTTACTTGAACATTTCCTTCAGAACTTCATTGTTTGATTTTTTTTTTTTCCCCCCTCCTTAATTCCAACCTAATTGTACGTAAATGTTAACTTGCCGAGAGGAGATAATACAACCAGACTTGCATTCCTGTCCAGTGTGATTGAGCAACAGACTTGCTATGAAAAACCTACACTCAAGGCCCTCTTGAGAGTTTTGTTGTGAAGAGGAGAAGGTGGTGGATGCCAGAGAGATGATGAAGACTTAGCTGAAATGAGAGGTTTTATTTATACAGCTGAACTTCATCTTGTGATATTAATAGTGTACAGGCATTTCTTTTGGATAGAGGGGATGGATTCTGTTTTTAGCTGAGGTCAGTGTGCTACTTTTCCTGGCATGAGCCAGAAAATCTCATTGCCATTTAGCTGTTTGCATACATTACCTTATCTTTACTGGGAGGACTCTCTTATTTTCTTCTGTAAATCATTCTGATGTTGCTAGATTGAAAGCTGTGTGTGAGAGATACTGGATGAGAACAAGAACTGTAATATCTCACTCAAAGGAGAGAAGGCTGGACAGCAGTTCGGATCCACGGCAGCAGCAAAATTAATCTG
>VZTL01084460.1:0-10914 GCA_013400535.1 Scopus umbretta
TGATTCTATGATTCTATTCTAATATATAATTATAATCTATATAACAATTTTAAGTGACTAATCAAAGTTCGCAGCATTAACACACAATGCTTTACTCAGTTCACTCTGTGTGGCATAGCAGTGGAAATAGGCAAGATTTTACTGGCTTATTCTATCTAAAACTGTTCTTATATCTAAAACTGGTTTTTTGTTCCCTATCTAAAACTGTTATATTTTTTGTTTTCAAGCTAAAACAGTAATACATTTTCCCACAGTGCCTTACATTCCCATGGCTGGTTTAGTTTTATGAAATTGAAAGTCCTGTGCAGGTTTACAAATTTCCATGGGTTCACAACATCACTATGTCCTAGACAGCACATTAAAACCTTCTAAAACTCTTCTAAACATCAAAACTTTAAACAGCGACTTGAGATAGCAAAACTGATCTGTTGATTTGGACACATGCCTGTCACTGAAGGGATGTGAGTTGAGTCGTCTGCTTTTCCAGACACTCCCTAGGGTGATGAACACAAGTCATTCAGAGCCTCCAAGCTCTGAGGGCTTTTAAAATTGCCATTGTTTTCTCTTGATAATCCTAGAGTATGGCACTGGCATATCACAATATCCCCAAGACACCTAGGCCTGAAATATTTAACCCAGGGGGAGTTTCAAACATCTCTCCTGAGAGACTTGTTCAGCTGCTGTATGTTCCCATCTCCTAACTTAAGCACGCAACAACAATTTGTGTGTGTTGTAGCCTTAGAGGTGTATCACCGCTCTCATTGTAAAAACTTTCTTCCTTATATCCAACCTAAATCTACCCTCTTTCAGTTTAAAACCATTGCCCCTTATCCTGTCACTACAGGCCTTGGTTAAAAGTGTCTCTGTCTTTCTTATGAACTCCCTTTTAAGACCATATCAAAGACCTTACAGAAGTCTAGGTAGATGACATCCGTAGCTCTTCTCTTGTCCACTGATGCAGCCACTCCACTGTAGAAGGTCACTAGATTAGTAAGGCATGATTTGCCTTTGGTGAATTGGCTGCCTTTAATGACCTCCCTGTCTTCCACATGTTTCGACATGTCTTCCAGGAGGATCTGTTCCATGATCTTACCAGGCACTGAGGAAGGGCTGACTACTGGGAGTTCCCATAGTCCTCCTTGTTACCCATTTTAAAGATGGAAGTGAAGCTTCTCTTTTTCCAGTCACTGGAAACTTCACCTGACTGCCGCGACTTTTCAAATATGACTGAGAGTGACTTGGCAACTATATTAAGTGATTCCCTCAGGACTCTGGTACGAATCTCATCAGGTCCCGTGGACTTATGTATGTCCACAAGTGGTCTCGAACCTGATCTTCTCTTACAATGGGAGAGAGTTCATTGCCCCATCCCTGCCTTGAGGTTCAGGGGCTTGAAAGATGTAGGAAGAGAGATCACCATTGAAAACTGAGGCCAAAAAAATTGTTGAGTTTCTCAGCTTTCTCCGTGTTGGTTGTAACCAGTTCTGTCTTATTTATCATTTTCTTTAATCTTAATTTTTTGGCCAGTGTAGCTGTAGAAGCCTGTATTATTCTTTGCATCCCTTGCCAAATTCAGCTCATGACTCACAAATGGCAAAAAGTTTGAAGCCCAAATCCATGAAGACACTTTGCACTTAACATCACACTGGCTTCGAAGTGAGGTCACTGGAGTTAGAAATGGCCTTAGGTTCCTAATATTTGGTAGAACTGGGTCTTTGTCTCATACATTATTCAGTCAACATAATAAAGAATAAACCACAGTACTTTAGCTATTAACTTTTTTTATCACTTTTATGTATTATTTGGAAAAACATTTGAGCATTCAGTATTAGTAGATTCAAAACACAAAGTAGTTGAGAATTTAGTTTTATGTTACAATGGTTTTCCCACTAGGTATTCCAAGTAATTTTAGCAATTTAAATGCTGATTCTGAGGTATTGATGTGGGCAAAGGTAACATGCATTATACTTTCTGCAGTAACTTGAAAGTAGCTCTGGCCATTAAATCTTGTTTTAGTGAAAATTTGACAACATGGCTTGTCATCTTTTTTGCATGTTTTATGATTTAGAAGAGAATGTCTTCTTCCAGCGCTATCAAGCCTGGTGTTACTGAGACCAAGTTTATGTAGACTTTGGATGGAAAAATACCACACATGATTTGCAACTAGGATGAACAGGTATTTGTGCAAGCTGCTGTTGTGTTTAGATAATGGTCATGAACAACTGATTATTAATGCAACTGAAAATGCTTTAGCTGCAGTGACTATGAAATCATGAAGCTCCCCACTATCACCAACTGTCTACTTACCCACCATCACAAAACTGTCTTGTCTCTTATGATTTGCGTAGAAAATACTTATATGCATTTCTCATGGCATCATATGAGAAATATCATGTAAGTTATGCAAGTGCTGCTTTCTTCTCCATACATTCTGAAAAGGTGGTTTTGGGGTTTTTTTTCCCCGCAATCTGACTTTGTAATGTAAAGCAAAAAGTAGCAAATTTATCCAATAATGATTTGGTGTTCAGCATTATGACCCAGGTTCAACAAAGTGCAAAACTAAACACATAGTTAAGTAATTTGCAGAGCTGGAGTAAAAAAAAGTGCAATTAAAATTAATGAAAAATATGTATTAGGCTAGCACTATGCAAGTACTCAATACATGGCACTAGCAATATATAAGTACATTCATAATGTTGTGAAAATAAAACAGCCTGCCACTGGTACAGGCTCTTTCCAGTGCTGTTAGAATTTCCTGGACAGTTGGTCCAGTTACAATTGCGCATGGATCCTTCTTTTTGGCCAGGACCTCTGGTGATGCTGACATGCCATCCCTTACATTAGAAGGTGTGATGTACCCAGCTAACAGATAAGCTTTCTGTCTTTGATACACTCCACAGTGTCTAGCACAGGCCAGATTGCTTCCTATATTTTGCTATGTCTACAAAACTGTTAGTAGTACAAAAGCCCTATCATGCAGATAACCAACTGGTTGTGAATTCCATAGGTTTGAGGAGCTCTAAACCATCACACCCTGACCTTCATCTCCACTGTGGGAAAGATAACTATGTTATTGGAGTTACAGGCACTTAAGCAGCCTGCAGATGACTTATAGTCACTGGCTTTCTAACAACTGCCCTCCACAGATAAGCCTCAGTCTGGCACAACTGCTTGTTCTATGATCATAAGGTTACATATATGCAGAAGACAGTACTTACAGAGAAAATTTGCGTCGGGAAACCCAAAAGCAGTAAGGATAAGGTAGAACACTTTGGTTCCGCAGTTTTCATTCAGCAAGTAAAACACACCTCAGATACTTCAGTTTCTTGAATCTCCATCATGTCAGTGTTGAAATCTGGGAAACAATCTGAGCGTAGAGAGCACTCTCACTTCAAAATGGAAAATATCCTGTTCTGATCTTCTGAAAAAATAGTTTTGTGATTATAAACAAAATGTTTTCTGAATTTCTTACTATTTCTTTCAAAAAAATTTAATAAATGTAGATGGAAACATTGAAAAAAATTCTTTCTATTGTAAGATTAAAATTGGATTTTAATTACCTGTTCACAAAAACACTTATTACTGGTTTTCTCCATTTGAAATTGGGAAAAAAAATTACTTAAATACTTATATAACAGGAAAAAGATGTCTGAAGTAGCTGAATTTATTGTTCTATTGTAGATGAGATGTAAAGGATCTTGGGACATGTCACTGTTCCCAACCCAAAGAGACAGTAAGTGAATGAATGAATGAATGAATGAATGAAAGAATGAAGAGAGAAAATGATGACTCTGTTATGAGCATGGGTGGAAGCAGGACACATTCACTCCAGAAATTACAGCAGTGGAAAGCTACTATTTTCTGAACCTGATAGGGATTTGTATTCATGCTTGACTGATCTCTAATTCAAAGTAACCTACAAATGTTGTGCAATTAAAATATCGTAGTGAAGTAGGGAGCTGTTACTCTCCCTGTAGGCGTTACAGGTTGCCTGTTAGAGGGCAGAGAGGTCAAACATCTTGCATAAGGCCATGGAAGGAAGAAGAGTGTTTCACCTCACTCAGGGAAAACACCTGTTGTTTGAGAGTCAGACTCTAAATGAGAAAAATAAGTCACTTCTCCACACATCTGGTTACGTATTTTCTCTCTTCTCATATTTATACTTCAAAATGTCTGTTTAAATACAGCGAGACTATAATATTTGCATTAGTGCCAGGTGTGATGCACTAATGGGTTACGGTAGAATAAAAAAGGCACTAAATATTCCTGTGTTCCTTTTAATATATGGTTTTGACATAGCCCATTTGCAGGAGACTGACCTAATTCTTCATACACTTTTGAGTACGACTGAGGCAGAGCATGAATTAATAGAGGTAGGAACACAGTTGAAAGATGACATCCTTTAATCTAGCTTTCTATTTAGTTGTTAAATCTCCTTCCATGTTTTCATCTCCATAAGCCTACCCTCAGAACAATCTTTATCTTTTTGCACACCTACGTATATATTCTAGTGCAGCAAAAGTCATATCCATATTAAGTGCACAGGTAATAAAGTGCAAGTATGAAACAACATTTCCATCCAAATGGAACAAAATGGAAAATCCATACAAGACCTGTCAAACCTTTAGACACAATTTATGCTGCTGCCAGTGAAAAGAGAAAAGCAGAAATACATCTCCTGTATTTATTGTAACATCTGAGGAACAGAGCTGCTATGTCCGCAGTAAAACTGAGTTTATAGCATTCATACTTTCCTTTCCTCCTCCTCCCTATTGTAGAGAAAAGGCCAAACCTTTTCAAACTGAGGAGAGAGGGGAAAAAAAGAGAATAGCAAGAAAGATTTAAAATATTACTGAGGCAAATAGTTCTGACATAAGGTGCCTGCTCCACCCACAGGCAGAGGTAGTCAGAGGCAAGTCGTCAGCTCCCTGTGAACTTGCATGAGTGGGATGTACTGCCCCAGGTAAGAAAGCCTACCAAAAGACCAGTGTGCTGGTGTGTATCTGGGTGCATGCCTCAGCAGCTGGCCCTCATTATGCAAATCTACCCTAAACAGATGCAATTACTGTTTTCTTCTTTCCTCCTGGAGAAACTTTCCAGAAACGCACATTAAACCTGAGGACTTATATTTGTGTCCATACCTCCTCTTGCATCTATAGGCTCTACAAAACTGCAATTACAGTTTTATTGACTGACAGTCTGATTTTATGAAATGTGCTGAGAGAGAAAATGTATTTTGAACCACAGACTTAGTCTACAGTTGTATCTAGACAAAACCAGATATTACCTCCAACCTAAAACACTTCAACATCTCTAATGTTTTAATTTTTATAATGGCTGCCTTTTGAAACATGCCTAACTTTTGAAATGCCTAAGTAGAATGACTTTTTGTTGCTTGATGTCACTGGATTACCTGCAGCGGGATTTGATCACAGCAGGTTTACAATGTACCAAATGCACAAAGGTAAGGAGATGCCAAAACTGAAGACCAGTAGATGAAGTAAAAAGTTCCCCAGTGCAGATACATTACCTAGTAGAAAGACTTCTCTTGTGCTTCCTTAAGGACTGGGAAGAACAGTTACTTCATACCAACCTCCAATTTCTTTTGATCTCAGTGACTACACTATGACCTCATTCTTTCATGCATTTTTTTTTTTTTTCCGATTTAGGAAGTGCCTTAAACTTTGAGTTCTTTTGGTGTCAAGAGTGTCAGGATAAATTACCTCCTGTCACTCGGTTAGGATGTGGTAGGACCTTAACAAAAGTTCACTAAAAGTATCTTAGATTTTCTGAAGAGATCAGCATCTTCATTCATACATCTTTATTGATACTTCTATACTGAATAGCATGAGAGGAAAATCATTCTGCAGGGTAAAAGTCAAAAAGGGCTATATCTACATTCCTGGTACCTTCCCACTAGAGTTACAAAGCATATTTTCCATATAATATATGTGGGGCTTAAGCCCTGTTACTAGCATTTCTCCTGGCAGAGAGAAGGCAAGACTTGCAAAAATTTGCTAATGGTTTATGTACCATTTGAAATTGAACTATTTCCAGCATATCCTGTAGCCTACAAGTTGAGTTCCTCCTAGAGTATTGAAGGAAATGTTTCAGATCCGCTCTGAAATGATGGAAAGAAGAAGAATACTGCAGGTTTAGGACTCTCATATTCTGGGTAAAAGCCCTAAAAATGAAGCCACGGAGAAAAGGGACATAGCCACGGCAGCTGCCAACTTCTTGTGCAGGTCTGGCATTGTGAAAAATGCTGTAAGAACATGTACCACATTGACTCTACATAGCAAAAGCTAGGTGGATAAAGCTTAGCTTAAGGAGTCTTCTGCAGAATCTGGGCTCTTTTTCTACTCCTGTCATTTTTTACAAAGGACCCTAGGCTCTTCCAGAATTAGACAACAGGTTTTTAGGATATAAATTTTGGGCTGAAGTGCTGAAACTAACATCTCAGCATTTAGCCATTCAGTGGATTGACACACTTTGGACTTAAACCTTCAGAGTGAAATTGAATATGGATGAGACATAAAATATATCTTATACTTCTGTCCCTTTTGAAACATGTTTCAAGTGCTTCATCCACATGGCCAGAAGAATTTGCATTCGCTTCTGGAAGGGCTTCAACAAGGAGACCAGAGGATACTTGCATCCTAACTGCCCTCTGGTTTAGCAGGTTGACACACTCATGAAGTGTGAAATATGGCTTTGTATGTCTTCTGCACTAAAAGAGAACTAAAGGCAAGTTTCTCACTTCCTGCATGGGTGAGCTAATCAGAAAAGCTACTAATTAAAAACTAATATAGTACACACAGTACAAGCTAGACAGATACTGCTTCAAATAAAATGGGGTATGACAACAACATTTTGTAAGGAACCCAAGGTACCAAGCATTGACAATAGCCCAAGCTCATCTCCCAGACAGGGTCAGCCACAGCATGATGAGGAGACAGGTGTTTAAACCAAATCTTCTAAGAAAGATTGTGTGAGAGACAAGGCTGGCATCTCAGAGCATGACAACAGGACAGCTGTTTTGGGCATGTGCATGATCAGAAGTCCTGCCAGGCACCTATGTGTGAGGCAGGCATTTTGAGGATCTTTCTCTTGGACATGGGATGCACTTAACTGCCTAAACCCTTTGGGTTATCAATCCTCTTCCATTCTGCCAACAGACAATATTTTGTGGACTCTGCAGTGTTTCTTTCTAAACATATTTCCTCACCCACTCAAAAAGGAACCATTTCCTGAAGTAGTTTACAATTGTCATGAAAGTCAGGAAGACACTTCTAATTGTGGCTGAAACTGTCAACCTATGCTATTAAACAAAACCTCAGTCCTCTAAGGCAATACTGGGATTAGTTGCTTTTAGTGTGCAAGTTTGAAATGTCTTTCTTAAAGCTTTTATGGCCAGTGAACTCCTTATAAAGCACAATACTTGCTGTACTACAGAACTTTGCTTCAATTTTAAAATGCTTTAAAAAGAAATATATTGAAAATGCCTTGCCTACTACTCAACAAAAAGAAACAACATTATTGACCACTTAGAAATGTAATTCTTACCACAACCAACAACATCATCCTTATTGCAAAAAAATATGAACTTAAGGGACAATTGTGAGCTGAATGGACTTTTTTTCCTCCACTGTATAAGAAGTAAGTGGTGCTGAACTTCTGCATACAGAAGAGAAAAATTAGGAACTTAGTAGATATAATCCTTGCTTTGCTCAGTGGCAAAACATACTTTGCAAATAATTCGGATCACGGCAAGTGCTGATTTTCAGCATTAGAAATGTAATTCATTTATGTTCTATCTGGACTCAATAAAAGATGAAAATACTATCCGTTTATGACTTTAAAAGTTACTTTAATATGGAAAGATATGATAAGAAGATCCTATATTTAATTTTCTATTTCAGTTCCTTACTGAAGAGTGGTTTACAGCAACTATCATTACAATGAAGAAGATGTGACATAAAAAAATCCAATGTTAATACAGAAGCCTGGAGATATGTTGTCTTCTACTCTATTGGGATTTGTATCTGGTTAGTTTCCTCTCAGTTCTCATGGTGTGATTCAGCAGTATGGGGCACGTTTAGCAAAGTATCTGCCTAATGATTCTTTCATTCATACTAGCTTTGTAGCTGTAAGTATCCTACCGGTATACTCAGTCTGTTGTCCATGAACCAATGTCATATTTTTGTCTGTCTTTTGCATTACATCCTGCACCTAGCTCCATCTTATTCATTATTCTGAAAGAATTTTTATGGTATTTGCTTACGGTTTTCTTCTTTCCTCTCTTAATATTTTATTTTATTTCTCCTAATAGTTATATTAATGATAAAGTTATTTATCATTTATAATGAGGAGAAAATGTAAAACGCTAATAAAACCTTTAGAAGAACTAACAGAATCCTTATTCCAATCCCTTTTCTGCCTATCTCTTTGGATCAGTCTGTATACACACTGTCTAGATAGTAACAGGATACCACTTAAAAATATTCGTAGGAAATATACATAGACAGTAAACTTACAAATAATTCAGAGCCAATTTCAGTATTTATCTGTTCAAAAGCTAAAGAAACTCAGAAATGCAACTTTCTCCATTCGTTCCCGTAGTGTCTTCAAAGTGCTCTAGGATATCTCCACACATATTCGCTATTTTGCCTTCGTGTTAAATTTGCTGCCAACTCAATTCCTTTTTCTAGTAGTTTGTAAACACATCTGTCCAGCAGAAAGAGGAAACGACCAGCAGTTCATTTCACATATTTCTAACAAATGTTCAGGAAAATGTGACTTACATTCACTATTAATCTAACCCGGATAAGGAGTATCCTGTCTTTTCACTGAAGAACTTGAAGGATTTAAGGACAAAATAACCAGAGACCTCACTGCCAGATAGGAGGCATATGCTTTCCTATTATTTTTCTATTACAAGAATGAATATATTATTGAAAAGATATCCTAACTAGTTATCAAATAATTCTAAGACATAGACCAGTTCATACTGCCAGTATGAACCAGCACAACTCTACTAGTTTAAACAGTATTTTATATAAGGGAATTTGGCTCTTTATGTTACATTCCTAGTCCTCAGAACAGATATCTAAACATAAACCAAATACATCTTCCTTCTGCAGAAAAATGCAAGTGCCATTCAGGGGCATCATTATCCAACTATAGGATTTAGAGTCAGATGCTGTTTTCAGCTGGGCACCCAACAGTACAGTCATCTCAAACAGGGCTCAGTTCTGGCATCGGGAATGTTAAGCAGCATGAACTCCTGACATTTTCGAGCTTTCTAATAGAATAAAAGCTTTTTTACACATTTGCCCTCTGCTTCCTAATACAAGAAATGAAGAATGAAAATTTCAAAGTAGACATCACTGATGTTTAATAAATTCAGGGAACTGTAAAAATAAAACATAGCATAAATTTCTAATGTTATTATTTAACAATTTTTACTGATTTATTAAATCTATTATACACCCCAATTCTACAAATATGTGCATGTTGGATATACATGACATGTCCCTATCATGTATCATGCTCGTGTTCAAATCATGATAATTTGTATATTACTGTGATTACTGCACTAAGGTATGTGACATATTTGCCAGAGAGAGAAAAAACGCTATAGGGAAATAGAGAATTTCTTTGGCTGTTTGATGGTCTTTTCCCATTACTCTTGTCGTCTTCTCTGTTATGCCAAACAATGGTGGTGAGAAAGAGGAAAAAGTAATATGTTTTGATGAATTTATAGGACAATACTCAAAGGCATTAGCTTTGATTACATTTTAGAATGAGTATTATTTTCAAGGATGCAAATTCATCAGTATACTCATATACTCTACATAAGCTTAGAAATAAATGAGATTTCCCCAATACCAATCTATACAGGTTTAATTACTTTCAAGACTCCTGTTGTTCAAAGCAGTGCATTAACTTCCAAATGGATTTTATCTTGTTGTGAGTGAGCTGAGAAAGTGAGATTTAGACATGCTAGGCAGGCCTAGCAAGGCAAAGACAAAACCATACAGATCTGTGAAATAAAGCCAGATTTTTCTTTGCTGGAATATTTTAAGTGAACTAAGAAAAAGGGATGTAAAATGCATTTGCCTTTGCAGAAAAAAGCCTTTAACTGAGTCCACTAAAGTATGCATGCGCTGTATTCAAATGAATTTTGCCTATCAATTTTAAGGACTCAGAGCACTGAACAGTCAAAACACTCCTCTGTGTTGAAGGCACACTTTAATTAAGCAAAAATATTCATTGATCTTATTGCTTCATAAGGCCTGGAGAAGCGGGTTGAGACAGACAGCACAAAATTAGGAAGGCTGTCAGAGACAGGTTGCTTTGGCTGCACCTTCTTGGAGTAACATAAATCACAGCTGGCTGCTAATGAACTGGAACCTACACAAGAATGCCCCTTCCTCATGGATGCCTTAAGCATCCCTGCTGTTTTCCCATCTCCCTTTAGCTTTCCTTCTTTCACAACCTCAAGTTCTCCCTTTACAAGCCATCCTTTCCAGCATCAGTACTCTGAACAGTTTTATCCCAGGACTTTGGCAGAACTCATGCTTCTAAAAACTACTTTAAGACTTGCTTATAACAGTAATGAAACATCACCCAGAGTGATTTTCTTTCTGTCTCTGGAACAGCAATTTTACAATTTCCATGTGAATGCACAATATTGCAACACATCCAAAGGAGATAATGTTTTCTGAATGTTTTCCTCATGATCACAGTTTGATTCCTGGAATTGCCAGTTGCTCAAAATTGTCAGACACAGTTTACATTAATGCGGTTTAACCCAGCAGGCAGCTAAACACTCCACAGCCGTTCACTCACTCCCCCCCCTCCCCATTGGGAATCAGAAAAAAAGGAAAAAAATAAAGTAAAATTTGTGGG
>VZTL01084471.1:0-13562 GCA_013400535.1 Scopus umbretta
GGAAATGAGCACCAGTTGCCAAAGACATGCAAGGTGATGTAGGGTGAAAAAGAAGGATTCATGCAAGGGAATATCAGCACAAGGAACTCTACATTTCTGTATGGAGTACTGAGGTTTCTTCTTTCTCCTTACTCTGCATGTGTGCAGTGGGAGACCAGGCAAGGCTGACTCTGAAAAGAATTTCTAAATTATATTGTATTACCTGCAGAAACTATTGGGTAGAAAGTAGTCTGATTTGAGTTTATAATCCCTGCAGACATGCATTTAAATTCAAGCCAAAGGTTATTCCCTTGGCTTTAAAGTTTTCCATTGCTATATCTGAAAAAAATATCTATATATTTGACAACTGAAATTTAGATCTTTGAGAAAAGAATAAAGACAGTGAATAAATGCCTCTGAATGTAACACCGCAGGGGTCCTCCTCACAGACTGAAAGATACCCAAATAACAGTTCTAGACCTGTCCTTTTCTAACATTTTGTGTTTTCTTGCTGAAAAAACTATCCTCTTTAAAAAGGGAAATTCACCATCTTTAACTTAGTTTTAGGAAATAAAATGGACCACCCTAATAATATTGAGAAGAACCAAAAGTAACCATCCCATATGATGAACTCAAGGGACAAAAAGAGCCCTGAGGGCACAT
The DNA here is from genome assembly GCA_013400535.1 of Scopus umbretta. Lineage (NCBI taxonomy): Eukaryota > Metazoa > Chordata > Aves > Pelecaniformes > Scopidae > Scopus > Scopus umbretta. The sequence continues at coordinate 643 of VZTL01084471.1, forward strand.
TTTTGAACTGTTTGACCTTCAATTAGCCAATCTTCTCTGATCCTCTGGAATTACTTTGTTGAAATATATTCTCTTTCATAAGCAATATTAATAATGTACATCACCATCTATTTGCTATCTTTTTCCACTGGAAAACAAAGGAGAAAAACACTTCTCTCTCCTTTCTTTATTGCATTACTTAACAAAAATCAACAAATGCATGCTTTCTCCCCATTGATTAGATACTGTTGGCTTTCACATCTATGAAGGAAGGAAGTAAGGTCTCTCTCAGTTATTAACTCTTCATATGTTAAACAACACAGCTTCCCAACTCCTACAGAAAACAGATGACAAAAGAAGGTGTTATATTTAGGTTGTTTATTGGAGTTCATGAAGCTTAAGGGAAGAAGAGAAAATCTACTATTCCAGGAAGCAGTAAAAGTGTCAAATACTGGATAGAAGGTTTTCTTCTGAAATCCAAGCAGAAGTTTTAGAGTTACAATAAGTCTCTTACAAGACTTGAAAATGTTAAGGCATTCTCAGAAGCTGACTCTTCTCCAGCTCAGTCCTTCCTTCACCTCTAGTTTCCAGTATCCCACATAAGACATCAGCGCCTCCCTCTCCCCTGACAGCATCAGTTGCTAAGATCAGAATTGCCATCAGATCTGCATCAGATCCAGACTTGCTCTGCTGACAATAAGAAATCTCACTGTGTGGGTTTCAAAGGTGGCCGATACAGTCAAATACTCTTTGGGAGAATTTCCCACCCACGCCAATTCCATGTGTCCTGGTCTCTTATCATCAGGGAAGGCAGGGACAGCCATTAAACTCTACATAGATGCTCTCTCTCCATAGAGACAGATTATTTCAGAGCCCTGGGTGAGGTATAGAGCACCACAGCCTTTCCCCCAACCTGTCCCAGGCTTTAGCTGCCTGTGCTCAAGGCTAGCTCCAAACCTGGTGCCACTGGATAACTTTGGATCGGCTGCTGGGAAAAGAGCTGTGATAAACCTGCCTCTGCCCCTCAGCTCAGGAGCTGTATTTAAGCTCTGGCCCTTGGCCCTTTCCCACACCATACTGTAGGCTCACCTACGCTTTGCTGATCCTCACCCGCTGGTCCTGGCTTGACCTCACCTCCACCAGCCCTGCTCTTGTAATGAGGCTTCTGGCCCGGGTAGGGGATGTTCCCCGTGAACAAAGGCTACAACGAGAAGGAGACGCAGCAGCAGAGGGCAGCACACTCAATGCTGAGGATACCTCTTCAGTCCTCAAAAGTGCAAAAAAATCCAGAGAAGCACTTTAAAAAGCCTGTTAACGATGTCACTGTCTAGCTGCACTAACCAGCACAACTCATGGGCAGAAATACGCAGCGTATAGTTGAACTACGTGACAGTTTTGATTTATAAACTTCAACTCTATAATTTCTAAGTGTGTTGGCAAATAATTGCGGGTGATAAAAAAAAGACTGTTGCATAAGGGGCTAAAGATAGATGAGCTGTGTGTGATGGAAGGGAGGAAGAGATGCACACCTGAGTGAAGCACAGGATATCAAATGACTTATCTGCTTATTTCCTTCCTTTTTGTGTTTTGCGTTGGCTTGATGACATTTTCGGATGTGCTGGTTTATATTTACATTTCAAAACATATATGCAGCTAAAATTAAGGTTACATCAACATCATCGACAATCAAGACTCAGGAAATGAAAACCCACTTCTACTAATTGAACTTAGCCAAGCTGTACATCCCATCCTTTAATCATTGCTATTAGTACTGTTTAGCTATTGACAGCATACAGAAGGCAATATATACCTTGCAAGCAAGGCAATTTCTTCCACGCAGAGCAAAACAAAATGGTAATGTAATAAGCATTAGAAATCCACAAAACCATTTAAAAAAAAATAATGTATTTGTGCAAAGCAGCTGAGCTAGTGTTACCATGAGAACATTCACTTTTTCATTAGCTGACTTCGGAGTGTCAAAAAAATTTACTTTTATTAGAAAAACTAATCCAAAAGTTATGAGCTCCCCCAATTTTATTTGTTTCTCTTCCATGACAGAGACAAGCATCACCACAGATGAGACTGCTAACCCCCAACTTCTGGCTCAAATAACATATAAGCCCAGATATTTCCCCAGTTTTTCTAAATAATTAAGATGGGGATTGGAACCAGAGAGAAAACACCTGCCTTGCCATACCTTTATAAAATGAGAGTCAAATGTTGTGTTCTTTCTGAATAATCTGAAGGACAAAGGGAGGAGGGTTCTGCTCTTGCTTTAGTTTCAGCTTTTACTGTATCACTAAAAGAAATAAATGAGTAATTTAAAAACAAGCTATACTATCAATCTCCAAGTTCCACCAGAGTTTTGCTTATTCATTACAAGACATTCTCAATGAATCACTACAGTACAGGCAATCTGGGGTGGTACAATGACTTAGTAATAGGCAGCAGCAAAAGCCAGCCTACCTATGTATTTATAACACACTTATCATAATGGCATAATTTTCCTTGGAACTATAACTTACTGTGAGTGACTCCTACTTCCTATACCACATGACAAAGAAGTGTTAGAGGTTACATTTATTTTTTATGTGTTTTTTTTAACCCAGATTCCTAGCTAACCAGGTTTATATAGTCAATACTATCTGCTCTGTCAGCCTGCTCACCACTCTCATTAATCACTTTCTGAACTGTTAGTTTTGCTGATATTTAACTTGGGGGTGGTGGGGTTAAACACACTGTTCCCATAGGTACTGTCAAAAGAGACTTCTGGTGGAGGGGAGAGACCTCCAACACACACCCCTAAAGGGATAGGCTGTGGCATGGATGTGCACATCGCAGAAGCCACCACAGGAAAGAGCTCAGGCACGAAACCTATGAAGGGTTTCAATCTAATCTCTATATCTTTCTAAGGCTCCAAAGTAAAATTAACCAGAAGATCAAATCAGTAGAAGAGATTTCATTAGTACCAGTGCTCAAGGAACTAATTGCTTTTATTTGTACAAAGAGGAGAAATGGTCTTCTTACATAAGAAATACTGTGTTTACCATGCAGGGAAAAAGGGAAGTAAATGGTAAAATGGTGGTATGTAAACACCTTTGTATTTCTTTTGTGTGTGGTGAAAGGAAGTAAATTCTGTCATACTCTTGACTTTGTAATGGTTTTCCATTAAACAGCAAGAAAGAATATTGCCAGCCCGTTCTCTCTTTCTTTCCAATTCCTGTTTGCCAAAAAAAGCGGAATGAAAAAAGCAAAGGCACCATTCATACGGATACAACTTAATAATAGTCTTCTATGCATTGAATGGGGACTGCTGCTTGCATTAGTATAGACGACTAAGGGGAATCCATAGCTAAATGAAAATAAAATTTTTAAAAAGTTGATATAAAGTATGCAGCTAAAACTACTTTAAAAGCATAAGAAACCCACGTTCTACATAAGAAGAGAAATATTTTTAGTTTTTATTATTTTAGTCCCTTTTCTTTCTTAACAATTGGGTTAACTGTTAAAAGGAATGCTGTTGCCACAGCATCCGTGCGGCAGCATGTGGATCACACAGATTTTTAAGGTTATCACAGAGATAATGAAATATTCAAGAAAGTTAACATCTCTACACCTAAGTTTTGTGGAGTTTGAAAAATGGCAAATTCCAAGGAAGATTTCAGTGATGCAATCTAATATGAATCTTCCCACTTACATTTTTTCCACCAGCACGGGCCCCCTCCAGAGCTAGAAAAAAACCCAGTATATAAAGGAATATCCCCATTGATGACCTATAGCATCTTCACTTACATGCACTTGGGGGGTGGGATTTTTCAAGCTTAAGTTATAACTGCACTCGTACTATATATCAAGGAAGCAAATCAAACTTCCAAATGAAGAACAATATTGCCTGTCAACACAAATGGACTTGACAGAATTTATAGATGCACAAAACTTTGCAGAAAACAGAGGATAGACCTAAACTAGAAAACAACCTTTTACAAAAAATATTGTTAATTCCATTTGATTAAACAGTTTTAAATGGTTCTGTGAAATACTATTCTCCTCTCTTTAGTGACTAGTATTATTTCTATTTTAAGTCATTGAAAGAAATTTGCTTAACGTATGATCACAACAGAATGTACACACAGTACTGTTTTGCCTGCAGATAGCAAGAGAATAAATGGAGCAGGCAGGCTGCAGAACAGACACTGTGATTCCTTTGAGCTTATTAAACTTCTACAGTGAAGAATAGCCCTAAAGGACACAGCAGACTAATCTTACCAAGCACCATTTCCGAGGTGTGCTACTTCTTTGTAAAACCGCGACTGTTCTCCAGGAAGCTCCATATCAGGCTGCTGCTGCTCACAACCAGCTCCTGTACATGGTCCACATCAGCAGTTCCTCAGTAAGGCTCCACATGCTGTAAGACAGGGTGTACTTACAAATGGGGTCACTGAACCACAGGATATTTGACTGCCGCAGGTAAATCGCAACCCAGATGTGTGTCATGAACACCTGAGAGGGAAACTTTGGGAACTGCTGTCCTGGTCATAAAGATTATAGTAGTAGTCAGGAGGGATGTGGGCCTAATGCACCAGCAGCAGGTGGTACACAGTTCTTTGACTGCATAAAGGCAAAGAAGACAAAGGGGAAAAGACCCTGTAGGATATGGCTGATTTCCTCAGAAGTTTCACCCTTTTTAATTTTTTTCTTAAACCGTGTCTAAAAATTACAATATTTTTGTTTGTAGCAATCCTGCCATAACAGTCTGTAGAAATGAAATTCATTTTCTTCTGTCCACTTTCCCCTTCACTGGCTTGATTTAGGCAGACTGATATGCTTTACTCATATGGGACTACCATGGTGCAAACTTTGTCTTCCCTGGGAAGGAATACCAAATCCATCAACAGTGATAGAGTTCAAAAGGCAAATCAAGGTACTGAGCAAAAGCACCTCCAGCCCACAGCCCCTCAAAACCCCACACCATCATTTAGACTTCATAATACTTCAGTTTTTCATTACAAAAGAAACCAACATGGCATATATGTCATAGTGGTCTCCAGGTTGCTGCCTGATAAAACAAGGGGGATGCAGGACCCATCTCTCCCAGTGCCAGGCACAAAGCAGGTCACAATGGTCAAGGACAGCCCTTCAGATGCCTGGGAACAGCCATAACTTGACCCCAAAGGTGACAGCAGCAAGGAGAGAGAAGGCAAGTCCTCCCAAAATATACCTAGCTGACTTTGGAAGCAAAATTGAAACAATCTTCAGAGTGTTTTGAGACTGACTCACCCAAAACAGAAGGATGCAGTAGGAGTGCAATATGCTAATGGAGCATCCCTTTTATTTGTATGCAGATGCACAGAATTACAGGCATAAAGGCATTGGAAAGCACCTGAAAGAATATATTTTCTCCCTATAAAATATTTATGACTGATCTAATCTTACATTAAATGTTTCTTAATAATGGCAAACATTTGAGGCATTATAGTCAGTCAATTGCCAGGGAATGCCATGAAACTAAATGCTTAAAATGTAGAAATTACCTTTAAGTCATCTCATTTGAATGAAATTATAAAATAGAAGCTGTTCTATTCATGATTTTATGTAGGTTTTATTATAATAAACAATGCAGTTTGGTTTATGTAACAAAAGTATCCTAATTAGATCTTTCTTAAATAGATACAAGTTTATTAGTTAATGTATCCTGGGTAAACCATTCCAGCTAATGCAGCTATCGTGGCTAATGCCATGTTTTAATTCTTGCCAGTTGCTAGAGGAGTTATTTATACGCACAGCATGGAAGCTTATACTCATGCTTCTTTGACTGCACATGAAAATAAAGGACATTCAAGTAAAGAGAGAGAGAGCAGAAAATGAACAATTTTAAGTCTCAGACTAACCTACATTTTCAACAGGAGAAAAGACAAATAGATGGACATGGCATGATAAATAAAAGATGTGCTTTAGCATTTCCCAGTTGTAGTAGGCAATTTGATTTATATCTCTCAAGTAAGAGACAACAAGGAATGCTTTGTTTTTGAAAACTGGCACATTACTTAGAAGCCAGAATTTTTTATTTAATTGTAATAATTGTCTATTAATATTCTAATGCATGCTAAAACACTAGAAGTTCTTCCTTGCCTTTTCTCTTTCCCAAGTGTGACTTTCCTTATGACAGAGATAAATTTGTCCGTCCAAACTCCCTTCCTTCCAACTCATTTCTGTCAACACAGTTTAAGTTAAACTAAATCAGTGAGAAAAAGAAGAGGAGGAGAAGCATTTTGTTTTAAAGAGTTATCGCCTATGTTACAAATTCACAGGTATCAAAATAAATGAAGACGACTGATGAATTATAGATGAGATCAGCCAGTAATCAGTCCCCACTCCCACCCCAAGAAAAAGCCTTAGTTCTCTTTAAAAACACTGATCTAAATACTAAACCTATTTCTACATTTCCTTATTATGAGCACTGTATCTTTTTGTCTTCTTTTAACACTGCTTTGGCCTGATTTCTGAAGAAATCAGGCTTACTGAGATCATGCTTTTTCTAGGTACAGTATTTTTTTGTTAGCCAAGTTCCACCAAATCTGGGATTGGGATAGTGAGCTCAAGTCTAAACAGTATTAGAAGTATTCTATGATTTCAGTAGCTTACTATGGTAAGCACAGTGAGCAAACCTCGGAATACCAACATCTCCTCAAATACACTGTCTGCTGAAATCTAACAGTAAGCCCTGTCAAAAAATCCCAAAGAGAAGGTTTTGTGTTGAATTACTTTTATTTTCCCCTTATTCTTCCTTTTAATGGAAAACAGCTTTACTGAAATTGTAACAATAAAGAAAATGGTAAAATGGTAGCTTTTCCATCAGAATTTTAAAGACAAATTCACCTGGGCATTCTGAAATCTCTGTTCAAGTTTTAGCATATTTTTATTATCACAGTTCATTATATATTTATCACTTATTCATTATATAAGTATTGCATACATAAAACTGTATTTTACATATATGAATATGTGGCATATTGAATGCAGACACATATTGAATACATGCATACACATGAATATGTATATATACATATATATACACACGCGCACATAAATATGTGCCAGTTGAAACATTTCATCTTTTCTTAACCAAAAGATCTTCTGTTTGTACTATAACGTGACAGTTTAGCATTTCTAGAAACAATCAGATTTTGGAAACCACTGTGAAAGGAAGCCTAAATATAACAAAAAATATAGACTACTATCATGGGCTCCTGCAAAAACTGAAAACAAAAAACACATGCCGAATGGATTTTCCTTGTGAAAATAAACACACATAGGTTTGATACACTGAAAAACCCAAGAATTTGAGTAGTTCACAACATAAAATATACACAGGGAAATGTAATACACATAAGAGCATACAAACCACAGACCCAAATAAATAAGGGAAAACAAAATTAGTCCTATTCCTCACCACAGTATGCCTTTAAATTGTCACTCACCAGTTTCAGAAGCAAGCACTTTCTTTCCTGTTTAGGATCAGTTACTTTTCTGCATTGCCTTTAGATATAACATAATACTGTTCAGCTCTCTCAAGCTATTGATTGGCCTCAGGTAGGCAACTCCCTTCTTTGCCCTCTTGACATACTGTAATCTCACTCTGTGTCCTCTCTATTTAATTGTAGTCTATATAAAAGGTGGGCTCTCCCAGCTATTACAGCATAGGAAAATATAAGAACATTTTCCACCAATTTGAAGAAAAGCCATATAATAAAATGAACCATATTTTATTTAGATATAAAATATGAATAAATAAAATCATATAAAGATTTTTAAAATCCAGCCTACTTAGCTGAAGTGGCTACATGACAAGACAGTTAGCTAACAAGTTTCCAATGAATTTTTTTAAATTTATTTATTTACTTAAAACTCATTGTCCTCCAGAGACTTCAAATTCCTGTTCAAGGAAGTAACACCATTTTGTATGCGTAGACTACATAAATTTCATTCTCTAAGATTTAGTATACACCTGAAGTATCTATTGACCAGCAAAACCATCTATTTTACACAATGTATCAAGATTATTCAATGGCTGCCTGAAAGATTTTGTGTAGGCAAGTAAGAGATTTTGTTTGTTTGTTTGTTAGAATTTATTCAAATATTTCAGTTTTGAAATGAGAATATAAGGACAGGTTTAGGGTGAGGAAAATATGAAAAAAAAAAACTACACAATTTTAAAGACTGCAATCAGGAAAATCTTACATGAGTAATATAAAATGTAAATTTCTGTAGAATTAGGCAAACATGACTCTTTGGATTCAGGGCCCATTTATGAAGAGATGTGGTTTGTTGTAAAACGGATAACGAATAATAGAGAACATGCTAAAATAGAAGCATTCTCTCAGTGCTTAATCTCCTCTTCAGCTTCCTCCTCCTTATAATTGCATAGTACAACACGCTTAAATAATGATAGGAGGTATTATCACTTTTAGTATAGGAGGTTATAATTTAGCAACACTACCACTTTGTTGAAATTCAAGAAATTTAATTCACAGTAGACCTAAATAGAAGATTTTTTCTTATGAAAATAGCATTAGCAAGCATACTACCCAATTATGAATCATGGGTTGCACACTTTAAATATATTCCCCAGAGTAGCAATGTTGCAATAGAAGAAATTATCATCATGAAAAATATGATCTTTCATTTGTCACAAAAAAAAAAAAAAGACAGAAAATTCTAAAATTTATTCTGTTAAAGCAAAATGAACACATGGTGTGAGTACATTTACCCTTCGTTGGACAATCCATTTATTCTTCTTTTTCTTTATATGAACAAGTCTAAAGCAATATTCTACCATGATCCCTCTGTCTCTTTTGATCACTTTTTCTTAGACAGAAAAATAGCAGAAGTAATGAACTGGAAAAAAATTACAGATCTCAAATTAAACACCAGAGAGCTATTTAAAATAAAAAAGTTATTCATTTATCACTAGAAATTCGGCACTACTGTGCCAATATGGACTAGAATTTCAAACCTTGTGGTCAATGAAGCATAAAATAGATTGTCAGAAAACCTGTCTGAAATATGAATCCGCTGAAAAAAAAAATGCTTGAAAATACCTAAGGTAATTTAAGAGAATCAAAATTGGCTGAATATACTTCTAAAAAGCTTCTACCTCCCTTTCTCAATTCATAAATGTCTTTCTTCTAGGTGACTGCTTCATAGAAGTAAAAATAAGCTTCTGATTTTTACATTTGAAAACACTGTACATTTTTGTGGTAAGACAAATCACTTCTTATCTGGAAATTATTTACTCTGTAATACAAACTATTAGCAAAATAGCAAACTTTCCCTCTCACTGAAGCCATCTTCTCAGAAAATTCAGGAGGCCCACTGTCATGAAGCCCATGGTGTGCTAACCATGATGTATGAAGTAGAACATTATCACAGAAAACACAACTTCTTGTCATGAAGAGACACAATGAAATTCTGTTTTTTTGTGGCTGTAATTCAAAATGGAATTAAAAGAGGACTGGGGAAAAAAAAAAAAAAAAAAACAACCCAAACAAACCCCAACATACTCCTTACATTCCAGCTGAAAATAATCATACCTCAACACAGATCTGAATTTTGGTCAGCCTGAATTCTACTCTTCCACTTTAAAGCTCATCAAGGATAGGGCTGGCTGCACCAAGTTGCAATGATTCTCTTACCAGCTTGGCTGACTTGGCTAGATAACCTCCTTAGGCCTACTTCCAGGGCACCTGGACAAAACCAGGTTAATGAAGTGCTGTGTATCCCTCTTAGTTGCCATTTTGACTGAGATGGTTTTGGCTCTGCTGACACTGTTCCATGGCTGGGCTACTCTTTTGTTAGTGATCATCCTTTCCTTATTAAATGAGAATGTTGCAGAACTGAAAAAAAACAACACCAAAATAAGAGCAATTGTGTCAAGAAGGAAAAGGTTAACAAATATCCATCTAGCATTATGCATTCACTAATTATCAACAATGATTAATATATCAAGAGTTCCTTCTTACCCTGATAGTTCATTAAAAAAGATCACAAACTAATCTGCTGATCTACTAAAGGAGGGAAAAAAAAAAATCTATCTATTCTGATTCTCCTCTAAGAATAAGAAGAAACATAACTGGAATTATTTTTTAATAAGCCAAATTCATAAGGAATGAAACAGAAAGAATTGAAAAATATCTAGTCTAGACTCAGAACACCAAACTGTGGCTTCTTTCAAAACACTGACAGTCTCCAACATAGAATTCCTGAATTTTGTAGAAAATCTCTCACCTTTGTTTTGACCAGTGGAGAAGAGGGACTGGTGAGGGAAGCATACGAAGAGACTGCAAAGAAATTGGAGTCACTGCCACAGAAAAATGGCAATAATCCAGAGTTGAACCAACCCTGCCTCTTGATGCCAGCACATGGAGAGATGTGTTATTTGCAGCTGGAAATGGCGGATGTCTGACTGCTGACAGAAAAAGAGCTGACGGCTAGTAGAAGGAAGGGGAATGAAACTGTTGACCATTCATTGTGCAACTACTAGAAGGCACTTCAACACTTCAAGCTTTTTTTGCTACATTTCCTCCCCTTTTCTCCCACTGCATTCAGTCCCTCTAATCACACAATACCCAGAACACTTTGGTCCAAACCATTTGCCAGATAAGGAATCAGGAAAGATTGCGTTTGGGGTTTTGTTTCCTCACTGAGCCAACTGGTGAAGATCTGGTAGCTTTTTGCATTATTTACAGTGATTCAGAGGAAGGGTTGTTGGAAATAAGATTAATGTTGATTTGAAAGTCTAAGAGGCAAGCTGGGAATGAGTATCCCACTGCAGCTTTCAGCCCATACTCAGAGGCAAAGACATCCAATAATTCTCAGCAGTAAGCCCCGGGACTGTAAATATAATGGCAATCTGAAATCTTCATGAGTTTCCATTTAGTATTCTTACATCGTGAGAAGAAACATGATATTTACCAGTGATTGATATCCAAGGAACATAATCCGTCTTACACCAGGTTATTTATTTATACATGAAGAGTCCTGCAGCTCTGCCTGGAGACAGAGTGGATGCATATGTATGCCTTGCACTCGGTGCCAAACTGTGACCTTCTATCTAAAATTCCTTAGGTGGTACATCTTCGCTCAATCTTATGGCCAAATCAATGGCTTACTCATGTTAGTAAAAGAGTGCAGCCAAGAACTCCTGTCGCCTCCTCCTAGTTCAGATTCCTTCATGGCTGGGATTCTTCTTGCACATAAAAACAACTGGCTATATTTTAAACATATCTTCTTGGTTCTCACTGCCGTATCTGCAGATAAATCAAACAGTAAACTCAGGAACACTACACACGCATGATCATGCTTAAAGACAACTCTTACTCTTTTCCTTGAAAAAAAGACAAAAGCATATTTGCAGCTTAGTACAATGTTCATTATTTGTATGAAAGGAAAGTGAGGGAGGTAATTTATGGGTATCCATGGCCAATATCATTCCAAAATTATTAGCTACTTAGAGGGTAACTGGGTCCATTCTGAATATTAAAAGTTTCTTGGTTATTTATTGTTATGACTTTCAGATTAAGGGGTGATTCCTCAGTCAATTCCTATGTAAATTGTACTAGTGGCAAGGATTCATCCTTAGTTTTCCATTCCTTTGATGAAAGCATCTAACAGAATTCCCACACATCCCTTCTCAACATATAAAAGGGCAATATCCACAGAGATGTTGTTGAGGGTTATGCTGTTAGTGTTTATAATAAATTCTTCAGTGATGAAAGTTATTCTATAAAGTCATATTCATATATGCCACATTATCCTTCCATTCAAAGTTCAGAAGGTTGCACATCTGAAAGGCAGGCAAGTCTTTTGTTTCTGCATCACAGTTATTCCTGGGAGAATCACAGGAATAATTGAGATAAATAAATAAATAAAATTTTAATCTTGAAATATCTCAGACTTCAGAAACATGCCAGTCTACCTGAACTCACATTAATATATTTGGCACCTATGAAATTACCATCAAGCTCCTTCAGGGCATGCTGCTGTATGGGGTATCTTCATATGCACATCTTCAGGCGAGGACTTGATCTCCCTATGATTGATAGAGGCACTTACTGCAACAGAATCATAATCAAGACCGAGGTCCTCTGGAGAAATAAGAGCAAATAATGACAGTAATGCTTTAATATCCTACTAAGCAAGAATCATCTCTGCTTTCTTGTAACTTAACATTTTTTACCCATCATTTACATCCGTAAAATGTTGAGGCCTAGCTGGTACCCCTATGACCGCACTCTGGTCTTCTGCAGAATACTGGCCATAATTAAACAGCAGTATGATAAAATAGCATACTCATTCAAAAAGTCTCAGTTTTTTATACAAGTAATTTTGAAGTTGAAGAACCTACCTATAAAGCAGAAAGGAGAAGCTTGAAAGAGCAAAGGACAATTTTATCATTCCAAGAAAGCAAGAACCCCAGAATTTTGGACACCATTGTATGTGCTTCCTGAAAACAGATGCATTTGTGAATTCTGGGGGGACAGGGGACTATAAGGATCTTCAAAGATTTTTGTGTTTGGAAGTATATGAACTGTGTTGTTTTGGGCCAGTGGGGAATGGCACATGAAAAGCTGGTGAAGAAAGACTGGGTAAGAGGCTGGATTGAGAAGAACAAGGGGTGAATTACTGAGGGAGCGGGAGAATCAGTTAACACTGATGCAAAAGGATTTGCATTTCTCTCGGCCCTGTGTTCATTCTGCAGTTTATGGACACGAGAGGCTGGGGCAGGGAGGGGGAAGCAGCTTATTCCACCTCTGGGTGCTAAGCACCTTGAACAGATGGGAAAAGGGAGAAAAGCAAACAGGACAAATGGACAGGGCAGACTCTTACATGCAGTAGTAAATAGAGAGAATGCAAGAACAGGGCATCTGTTGTGGTTTAACCCC
>VZTL01084492.1:0-16865 GCA_013400535.1 Scopus umbretta
CAACTTTAAAATAAGCAAAGTTCTGACTTGCACTAAAGAAAACCTTGTGCAGAAATTGTGCAAAACTGATGCTGCTTATTAAGGCACAATAAACAGATAAAAAAAACTGTCCTAGTGTAACAAATCTCTTTCCTCAAACCTGAGGCACAGTCCACAGATCCCACCAGCTCTGTGTGTACAAGTTTGAGCTCAAGGATAACACCAGACTTTTGTTGCTGATTGTAGCAGGTCACGCAGCTGTGCTGGCCATTTTGGAGACTGGAGAAAATATATTGCATAGGGGTTCTGAAGCAAGTGCATCCTCCTAAAGATTTAACTGTAGTTTGATATATCACTTTGTAAGTAAATCCCTGAAGAGCAAGAAGCCAATTGCACTGTTAAAAGCCTTGTATTATAAAACAGAAGGAGTGAGAGAACTGTACCTGCAGAGGTTAATCTTCAGCACAGGAATTTAAATGAACTCATTAAAATCAACTTACAAATTAGCTCATTAAAATGCAATGCTGCAGATCCAGAAGTTGGTTGATCTGGCATACTGCTTCTGTGAAGAAGCGACTTAAACGCAGAACAAATTGATAGTATTAAAAATCCCTTTTTCCTTCCAGTCCCATAAACCCTCATCTGGAACTCCCTCTTCCTTGAACTCTGTATCAGCAGCACTTTTTGGTTAGTGAATTAAGCTTGTTTGAGCCTCTGCTACAAGTGCTGTGTAATAGCACTAGCCTCTTGTAATGAAATGTATGTCTGTACACACTCGTGCCCTCCCACATGCATAGCAGCTCCGTAATTGAGGCCCTGGCACCGTGGGTCACAGCAATGATCATTTTCACTTACTACCTTGATAACGAGACTCTACCAGCTGCTGGCTGTAGTGGGTTTTATTTCCTAGTGGTTAAATTCTAGATAATCACACTACTCTACTACTGCCACTAAAGTAATGGTATTGTTTTGGGGGGAGGAGGGAAAAAAGACTCAAAAGAGTTCTGATATAATTATATAGACCCGTTCAGAATATCTCTTCTATAACTACAAATGCCAGTGATTAAAACTGGCCTTACTCTTACAGCTTTTCAGTTGGTTCTTACATATCCCAGAGGCACAGAGTAGGCAATACAGAAAAGAAAAATATAAAGAATTTACATTCCAGCTATATATTCTGCAATAATTTTTATATCTCTGTGTGTGTACATATATACAGAGAGAGAGAGAGAGAGAAAAACTCCAAGTGCAAAACCAGTTAATTGGTAAATTTTAAGCTAACCTAATTAAAACCCCTATCCACATCAAAAAATTCATAGGGAAAAGATAATTGAAAAATTCCTCAAACTACTTTTCAGTGTTCCAGAATCAGAAGAAATTACTCCAGCTGGTGTGTCAGAGGTTTTAAGGACCAGACACCTACAGAGGGCACCATCTGAAATGCTGTTCTGCAGTCATAGGAATTGGTTTCAGTCTTTAAAAGGGATGGTGACTGACTGGACAGTATGTTGGCACAGGCATTACCTGGAGACACTTGACCAGCCTTTTTTTTAGATGCTGTGGAGCTGCAGGGTTTTTGAGCTGGCTTGTCTGTCCGTCTGGGCTTGTGTCCATCTGAAAAGCACCATGCTGAATCACTAACAGAGCCAGGTCCGGGTGCCTGACTCTGCTTCTGCTCATGAAAACTGTCCCTTTGCCATGGATGGGAAAGGGTACCTGGGCGTGAAAGTCATGTAAACAAAGCAAAGGTGCAAACCTTACTTCTGCTGGGCAGAAAAGGGAGTCTTTAACCTTGCAGCGACTCACAATAAAACCACACCTTTCCCCCTGAAGACAGAGCTTGCAAGACTGTGTAATGTTCTTTCCCTGCCTCCTAATCCGTTTTTTTTTTTCACCACCAGGCACTAGTGCTGCCTGACCTAAAGATGTGAAAAGAAGCTTAGGTGGGAAAAAGAGGCATTGGAATACACTATTGTAACCAGAAGATGTGTAAACTGGTGCTTTTATGTTGACTTTGCTTGAGGACAAAATGGAAGACTAAAAGAACAAGCTTGCTGAATCCAGTTTTCCCTCAAGGATGAGTTAAACTGGCGTGGATGGAATTATACTCAGGTGAAACTGTCGCAAGTTCATGTGGAGACTTAACCTATCATTCAACCACAAATAAATAGTGCTGGCTAATCAATGTGCTTGGTGAGTGATTTGATCAGGTGCTGATCTGGGTGGATGGGGAAACCTGAATAACCACAGCTTTCTGAAGGGGACAGTGGGAAAGAATGGTATCTTCCCCGTGTTGCCAAAAAACCCACAAAACAAAAAAAACAACTGGTTATGAAATCTAGACATTTCCCTCATGCTGATTTCTTTCTATTTAGTGAAAAGAAGCGGCGTTTGGAGACTTTACTGTAAGCCTTAGGCAAGAACTGAAATCCCCCAATATCATCACTGGCACCGTAAGCAATATTTGGAGAACATTACTCACTGTAGTTATTTGAGGCTAAACAGGGAATTCTTAAGATTCTCTGTCTGTGTAGAAATCATCCAGGTTACAGAAGTATGTTGGCTTGTAGAAGGGCTTATGTGCCCCACAGTTGATCTTTTCTCCCCATAGATATATTAACTGGCCTAGTAATGAGTACTTTCTTGTCCCACAAACCATAGCTCATCTGATGCTGGCAGCTGTTGTTTTTCAAAGCAATACTGAACACTGAGTGGCATCTTCTACTTAACTGTAGGAAAATGAGGCTATTCTAGCCATCTCCTTGTATCTGACCTCACTGAGGTAGTCTTCTTGTGTCATCCCGATTGCTTGCCTTTAAATGAGCTTTTGTGAATGGCTTGTCCATTCTCTGTTTGGTGATTTGGATGTCAAAAACCTAAAGAATTATTCTGATAAAGAGCAAGAGCTTGAAGGGATAGAAAGTGACAGGTGGAAAATGAAATTAGGACAGAAATCTTCATTGCCCTCTACCTTGTCCAAAGTGGGTGTGACGTCCGAAGAACATTTGATACCTGCTTTATGACATGCAAGTGACTTTTTAAGGTGGAAGGCAATGAAGGACTGTGCCCAAAACGTACAACTGCTGTATTTTCGTGTTGTGGTCAACGCTTGCTGATCCCTTCGCAAGACCGTTCGAAGATCTTATTATCGCTAGTGAAACCAGTGGATTTAGAGCTGCTGTTTTGCCTGCGTAAATGGGCATGTTCAGGTGACAATGATTTCTAAAAGCTTCACCCTATTAAATGTAAGGCCAGCTGGAAGGCCTTGGTTTTCTCTATGTAATTTTGTGAAACAGCAGGGCTTTCCGATAATTATCTTCGCTCTATTTCCATCAAATAATGCTTGAAACTTTGGCTTAGTAAAACAGAGAACATGCAGCAGCAGCAGCAGCTGTCATCTCAGAGCCAGCAGTGCGGCCCAGACGTGTGATGTTAGGGACGTTTCTCTCTTCAAATGCTGGAAGGGTGCTTTATTTCCATAGCTTATAAGCAGGCACCAGGCACGGCTTACAGGACCAGAAGTGCTGTCTGTATTTGAGAGAACAGAGATACTTGGACTTGCTGTCAGGTCTGGATGCTTTGAGTAAAATCTGCAGACACTACATAAGATGGATATTGCTGTTTGTACTTGTCCGTAGAGTTATTGAGGAGACCAAAACCAGAGACAGTTCATCTTTCTAAACCTCACTGCCTTGATTGATCCAGACACTTAAGAGGCAGGATATCTTTGCTGTCATAAAAACCAGAAAATCTGTACTACTTCAGATGAAAAAAAAAAAAAAAAGGCATTGAAATTTATGAGAGTAGCTAGGGAAGGAACTGAGAAGTACTAGTCCAGAGAGCTGCCAGCCAGCACCTCAAGTGACTGATGTGACTAATGGAGTCCATCAGTTTCCCATGTATATTAGTGCTGCTAGCTTGGCTTTCATGGTCATTTTTAAGGCAATAATTGTCCTAGCAAATCAGCGATATAATTTAACTGCTACTGTCTAAGCTAGTTTCATGGTCATCCATTTTCTAAAGTCACCAAATTTTATTATTTACCCACAATACAATTATACCAAAACATACATATATTTAAGAAAAAGAAACACCTTTATAGAAATGTTGATAGTGCTTTGAAATCCTCTGTCAGAGCCGGGGCTCTGTTAGACATTGCTAGAGGTCTCCCCGCTTGAATATTCCCCCGTTGCGCTGGGCAGAACAAACTTCACGTATCTCCCCTTCTCCCAGCCCCTCCTGATTCGCAGAAGTCTTTGCTGGACGCAGGGGAAATTGAAGATAACTTTTGCTAGGATCACAGTACATGGGACGAGCAGCGTGAGGGTGTAGGTCGGAGGGAGGTAGAATTTGTACTGGTTCTCGTCGAAGGCCCTTGACCACCCGTACGTGAGTGTGTGCAGAGTGCTGATTACCAAGGCAATAAATCCAAGGGTAGACTAAAAGGAAGAGGAACACACACCAGTTAGCAGAGGACCTCATGCCTGTCTATTTTCTTGTAGTTTTTTTACTCTCTCCTGTTATTGTACATAGCACAGAGAAAGCAGTGAGTATTCCTGCGTTTCTTGGACAGAACAAAACACGACTGGAAACCATTCCCGGGTAGTGTGCCAGACTGCATTTTTCTTTTTCTAATTAGAGGTTAAGTGTGATATTAGAAACTCAGCAGGAGTTTCCCAGAAGATGCTGCCAACTCGGCTGAGAGGTGGGCTCCTGCCTCCGTGCGAAGCAGCAGCCCCCAGCCCCTGCCGAGCACGTAACCGCAGGCAGCTCACAAATACTCCTCCCCATCCGCAGCTGCCAGCTCTGCTGCCTGCTGGTCCGTGGCTGGCAAAAGGCTGCTGACCGGCGGGGTGAAGCATCAGCGTTGTGGCTCTGGACCAGCAGTTGGCACCGTCAGAAGTCAGTGAAGCTGTAGCCTCGCACAGAGCAAAGACACCTTCAGGTAACTGCTGTCATCTACAAGGAAAATGAGATTGCGGAGACAGAAGTGCTCTGGTCCGAGGTGAGCCACAGCCCTGAAGGGTTTCCTTCTCTGTCCTAGAGATCTGTGTTGGTTCGTGAGCCAGACCATCAGGCTGTATGATGGACTAAGTCCTTGAAATGGGAGTCAGGAACCCTGTATCCACTCAGGGAGGCAGCAAGAACCCAGCCCCTGTTCTGTAGACAAGAACTTCCCCCATTTTCAGCTGAGATCTTGGCTCCCAAGCACCCACAGAGACAACATTTTGCCTGAATATTTCCAGCTCCCTCTGAGGGTTGCTCTCAAGAGGGTCTTTAAACTGTGGTCCCCTCACTGGTGGTTTCCTGCCAGCACCCGAGGCAGCGGCTCCCGAGCTTGCCAGCTCCTGCTGCCTGCTGGCCCTCAGCAGGAGCCGGGCGCTCACTCCCAGAGGCATCTCAAGAACAAGCTGCTGCACTGTCAAACAAAGCATGGGTGTAGCATACGGCTCTGCTGCCCTACTTCAAATGCTCAATCTAAGCCTGCAATAACAATGAACTTGCAAGATGCCTAGACAGGGAAAATGTTGCTACTGATTTCCCTAACTTAGGGAAGGAAGCCTTTACAAGTCAAGGTATCTGGCTCGGTGCAGCTAGTCAGAGACTGGCAAGAAACACGGTCTTCTTGAAGGTACGTCCCGGAAAGAGGACACAGCAGTGAAGTAAGGGACCAGGGCAAGACAGGAGGAAGGACTCATCATTTTCTCTTGAAAAAATAGTATCAGCTGGAAAACTACTCAATTCAAAGCATCCTTTCCTAATTTTGATTGTTGGGAAACTATTAAAAAACCCAGACAACTTTTTAAAATGTGCCATGTTGTTACCAACAAACTAGACCAAGGATCCTCTAACCTTCAGAGCTAATCATTTAGGCAGCTGAGAGGACTGGGCAGGGGAGGGAAGGAGAGCTCTAAAACGTGCTACCAGATCTAGGTACTTCACTTTTACAGCACCCATCAGGCAGTCGTCTGCATGCCACTGAGTCCTGCCAAGATTTCACCCGTACAACATCCTGCCAAGTTAGGGAACTCTCCTCTCTGTGTTACAGCTGAGCATTACTCAAGGTCGTGCCAGGAGTCGGGAGCAGGCCTGTGAGCTGAGCCTCAGTCCTGTGTGCATCCCTGCATCCGTCCTTTCTTCCAGGGACAGCCATCCTTCTTACCAAGAGCCACATCTGATTCCTAAGCCACGGTGGTAACAAGCAGCAAACCCAAACAGGGTCAAGATCGGTTTCACTTGGAAAATTAAGGAGGAGTTCGCTGGAATATGCCACGATCACAGCTGAACCTAACAGCAGAACTTGACCCATAGCTCATCCATCATTTACCAACCCCGAGCTTCTCTCCAGCAGGCAATAAAATCTCTGGGTGGCAAAAGGTTGGAAGTACCAGATTGAGACTCATCTGGCAGAGCAGAGATGTAAAGCAGGGCAGGGGGAAAGGGGACAGACTGAAGTCCAAGGGCAGCAGACGCTTTCTGCCCTGGGCAGAGGGTGATTTTGGAATCAGCCCGAGCAGGGCTCTATGCACGGCAGAGATGTCAGAGCTGGAGATAATTAGTCTGTTCCTCTTTCAACCAATGCTGGTACCGGGGGAGAACAGGAGGGGAAATTAGTAGGACAAAAGGTGACAAACTGTGACAGGGGCTCAGTGACCCACCTTTGTGTGCAGATGGCAGGGCACATGAAACAAAGCAGCTAATTGGCAAAAAAAGCGTGGCTTAGCTGGCGGTGGCTGGAAACAGGCACCGGCAGCTCCTCAGGCCGCAGCAACGGGCTGATCCCCTCCTACCACAAACGAGGGGCTGTCTGGTGAGAGCCTGGGTGCTGGGGCAGAGCAGGGTGCCAGGGGGGTCCCAAAGCCATCAGCTGGCTGAAGGTCCTGTGGTCAGCAGGGTCCCACGGCTGCACCCACCAGACAAGCTGTCAGCTGGGTACAGGTTGATCTATAAGCGCATGGAAGACAAAAGTTTTGCTGATCGCAGCTTGGCTCAGTATATACAGCTCAATCTATACTCAGCGTACTACAACGCAGAGCCTACTGAGCACCCCACGGGGGCTGATCTGCCAATGTGCTTAGCCCTGATACCACGTTGACTTTTGAAGCTCTGCTCTTGTTTATCCTCTCAACGCAGTTTCTGGCCATGAAACTTTTTTGGGTTGGTTTTTTTTTTAAACAGTGGCAGGGGTTTCTTTTCCACTGTTGCAGCACGAGGAACATGGGACCACCACCCACATAAGGTGGTGTTAAAGCCCTCTGAAAGACGGCTGTATGAAGATGGTATCTTCCTAATGCAGGCTTTGCATATATTCTCTATTCTGTATTAACTCTTGTATCACCCCCACCTCCTTGGTGTCTGTGAGGGTCCCTGGAATGCATCAGCAAAGGTGATTCAGTCGCATGCGGCTCATTTAGAAATGTCTGGGCAGCATCCAAAGCCAACGGCCCCTTCCTGACCCAAATACGTTTCTGACTTCTGCTGCCGTCAGTCCCATGAAGTCATTAGCTCCGTGGAAGCGGCTCTGGCTCGCACTTCGTCAACAGGAGGGTTAGAAAAGGTCTGATGACAGATTCTTTATATCTTGCGATACATGAGCTAAGAAAGAAACCAGGTCAATTCAACCTTCAAATTCCAGGAGGACTTCTCAGGGTGGGAAGGCAATCATACACATTTTTACTTCTCAGCCAATTAGAGTTGATTTGTAAATCACTAGGGAATGTTAAAAATGTCTCCTATAAGTTGAATTACATACAAATCATTCCTCTTATCCAGTGTCTAGATCCTGTACATTTTCTGTTAAACAAAACTGGACATATAAGGGAACTGTGTCTCCTATTTAACTATATTTAATTTAAATTTGTTTATGTGCAGGAACTACTATAAAAATTGACTGTTTTTTTTTCTAAAACCTTAACAACAAGCCAAACAGGATTTTCGGCCCATCAGGCAACAGATGTGTATTTTGAGAGCGCAGCAGTATCCCATGACACTAATACAGGTGCACACACTGCTGCTGGAAAATGTCAGACTTGGGAAACTCCGGGTAAGGAGGGGACTAAAGTGGCTCCTGGATTCGTAACAAGCTGCAGCCCTCTCTCTCATGTGGCTTTTGGTAAAGCGTCTCTCCAACACACTGGCCAGTTCAACTGAGACGGCAATGGATTGCTGCATTTTCTGGGAGACATCTGGCTGGGGCAGCCGTGCTCCCCATCTTCCCTATCTTTCACTTTTCCCAGGCACGGGAAGCCACGATGCCTCTGATGCACTGTAAAAGGGTCAAGTGCTAGACATCCCAAATCTTTAAGTAAGCAGCCTTGAGCTTCACCCTTTGTATTTACACTGTGCTGCTGTACATTAATTCAGGGAGGATCACATTGCGTGGCATAAATGTTAATCTCTGGAGCCTGCGAGCAGTAGCTGTATCTGCTCTTAATTTCCTCTACAAAGGTATCACCAGCTTATTGAAGGGTAAATAATTTAAAAGAGTCCTCATCTAAAATAAAATAAATGGAAGCTAATGTGCTAAGAGATCTGTAACCTGCTCTTTTTATATGGTATTTCCACGGTAGGGCACAATACCAGGCATGCCTCTCCTGCACGTGATCAGCTGGGAGCTCGTCACACTGTCATGCTTTATCCCACACGGACAGAAATAGGTGTGAGTATCTTTCCACGAACTAAGCCAGCCAGTTCCTATATGGGGCAGCCAAGAGCTATTTTGGAGCTGAGCATCACGTATGTGTCCTGTTCTCGGTGCTGACATGCCCTTAGAAAGACACGGGACCGGGTCCCAAAGGGCAGATGTGACAGTCGTGTTACATACATTAGTAGGAGGCAGCAGCACTACCTGCCGTGACGACGTATATATTACATGACACACTGCCAGCACCCTCCGGGAGAGCTGCCGGGCTGCCTGGGGAGCCAAAGAAAAATTTGCAGGGCATTTCAAAGCCTCCTCCCAGGCTGCAAGGAGATACTTCCCTTCATTTGAGATTCCTGGTATGAGATGCCTAAGCCAGGATCGATTTATCCAGCGTCCCAGTGGCTACAGCCCTCCCCTGAGACGTGGTGGCAAGAATTAATATGCTCCCATTGTCCGATCTGAAAGAGAGGTTTAAAGCCAGGTCTCCATTCTCCCTGAGGGACGATCTCTTGGGGTCAAGCTCTCCTGGTGAGGCTCTTCTACTCAGCGTAAATAATTACTCGCTAGCCCACAGCAAGAGAGGAAAAAAGACAAACTGACTTGCTCGCTTGGTGATCAGGGCACTTGTGGGGGAAGCGGGGGAGCAGGCTTCCAACTCCTGCTCTGATGAATACTGAACTATTTGCATGCTGCCGAAGACCTTCAAGGGGAGAGGCTGGATGATGGATATTTGCCTCTGCACCCCCAAACCCTGCCTTGCCGTTTTGAAGGGTTAGGCGTGATGCACGTGGAAGGCTCCTCAGGGAAGATGCGGGGGGACGGGGTGCCACAGGGGCTCACGCGTGTCGGGGTGCCACACAGGTCACTGCAGCGGGACTTGAAGCCTGGCGCACGCTAAGCAGCAGTGATGCAGGAGACACAAGCAACAAGGGGTTTTAGGACTACAGGATATGACAGTGACATGGTGAGTGGAAGCTGGCCTCAAACTGAGCTCTGATGTGCAGGGAATACTTGAAGGTTCATTCCCTGCTATCCCCGTTAGCTGTAAGCCTGGCTCCAAGCACATCCCTGAGAGTGCTGTAGCCCCCGAGTTTGGGGTTTGTGAATGTCCCACGTGGTGGACTTGGGTCACTATGGGAATTTGGCCCTTGGGAGCCTGGATATCGCTGCAAGTGGGAAGGTGGCTCCTAAACCACTGAATGACATTGGAGAAAGAAAGATTACCCCTGCACTCCTAATTCACCTTTTAGAATCAGACATGGACTTTTCATTGAAACCACACCCAGTTCTCTCTGCTTCTTGAGTGCTGGCGTTTTCATAGACCAGTCTAGCTCTTTTCAAACCTGTCTATTGAATATTTGGGTGCATGCAAGCTCTGCCAAACCTGACCTCCCCCTGCACTATCCTCCCAGGTGCTTTCCTAACCGTTGTCTTTTCAGAAGCTGACTCTCCCAGAAATGCAAGGGCAGATCTGCATCCCACAGCCAGCTCCCTCCACGGTGGGTTACCTGCCTGCCCTCCCCAGCCTGGTGCAAACTCCCTGCAGCATCTCCGACATGCTGTGCATGACTGACACGCGACCAGCTCCAGGGCGGATTTTTACCCATGGAAGGGAACAACACTAAGCTCTCAGAATGACCTGAAGTCTTTCTGCCTTTCTGCCTTGTGTGACTTCAGGAGTCTTTTAGCTGTGAACGGCAGGCTGCTCATGGGCACAGAAGGGGAAAGGAGGACTCTGCAGGGGGGTCACAGAGGCAAAGCCCAGGCTGGTTTTTCTCAGGATCTCTAACTAATGCTGCTAAATGCCAGGGGAGAAAGAACTTCAGCCAAGACATTAAAGACTCCCGTCTGCAAAGCCTGACACTAATCCTCACATGGATGCCCATGACACATTACATTTTCCCTTCCCCCTGAGACAGCAGCACCTTCCGCAGAGGGAGAGAGCCCTGTGCGAGAGCAGGTTACGGGCCCCTCCGGGACACACCACATCCCGCTGCCGTGCCATCGCCGCTCGATGTCACCTCCTGGGCAGGGTTCCATGGCTCCAGGGTGCACAGGGAGGTGTGGAGGGCAGGGTTTGCCCCTGACACCGGTGTGCAGCTTGCCGATGGCCATGCTGGAGCAGGGACCTGCTGTGACAGCAGGTCAACCTCTGCCTTCTGTGGTCTGCGTGAGGGCCTGGCTCCGACTGCAAAATCACTCTCTGGCATTGGCAAATGTCAACTTTACCTGAATGAAACTGAATTCCCTCCAGTTGAGAGAGTTTGCGATGGATGGAAGTGAAGTGATGGCAAGTAACGACAGCAAGCCCAGGGCAATTATTCCAACAGAGATATAAATCTCCATCCTCCAGACTTCCTCCTCTACCCAGATATTCATCTTCTTCTCCATAGCCTGGCATGACAACGAAGGTTTGTTAAAACGGAGCACTTAGGAATAGAGGAACTGAATTTTATCTGTATTCATTTTGGTTTTGGAAGCAGGTTTCCTGGATGAACACTGGGTCCTATTCACACCTCCAGCTCTATTTGCCCCCAAGTTCTGGGTGGTGTGAAGACGCTCTTTTATCCCACCACCGTTTGGCCAAGCTAGACCAGATTTGAAGCCTGCTGGGAAGAACTGCTGAATGCTTTTAGCTCCCACAGCCCAAAGCCACAGCAGCAAGCCCCAAAGTTGCATTTGGAAAGATAATTAGAATGAGAAGTCAGTTTAAAGCCATGAAAACAAATACAGATGCTTGAATATGCAGTAGTCTCCTAATAACCTCCATTTTAAGTGCATTTAGGGGGGAAATTGTTCATGCTAATGGAAGGGAAGATGGTTTTTATGCTGCATGGCAAAGAGCAACATTTAGAACCGTCCTCTTTAGCCCATTAAATGGGTTTAATTTACTAAACAAAGACATTGCTAGAAAACAGGAGGTAGAGGGGAAATGAACACAGGATGCTTGCCTGAGATTAATGTGCGACTCTGGCAATCGAGAAGGACCTGCTCAAGGCTGGAGTCAGAGGCTGGGGATGTCGTTTGATGGATGCTTTGAATAGGCACTGCTGCCAAAAGCAGCTGTCCTGCTCCCTGCTGCCCCCACGGCCCCATCCCTCCTCCCTGTTGGGACAAGCATTTGGAAACACTTGGGCAAATATCCCAGTGCAGAATGCAGACTGGTTATGGGGCCATTCCTTGATCAGGTTCCCCGCTCAGCTGCACAAAGCTTGTGCCATCCCAGGAGGGAGCAGGGTGGAGCACCGAGAAGCCAGGGGCAGGAGAAGGGCAGAATCACATTCTCCCGTGGCATGGCCAGGTTACAGAGCTGGCTGAATTGCCTGAAGGTAGCAATCTCACTCTGGATAAACACTTTCAAGAGTCTCAATAAGGCAATAAAGCCCTTTCCCATTCCCTCATTCTCTTAGACTATGACCAGTTCTTCACCATCATTTTGTTAAACTCCTGGAGGCACACTGTGATGAGGACACACCTCCTACAAAACAAACCCCTCAGGTTAAGACTTGGTCACTCCAGCAGGCACCTACTGTGAACATCAGTGCGAGCAAATGGGGATCTCCCGAAATCTAGAAAGACAAGTTGAAGGGAATTCTCCTCCCACCACCACTACATTTCTCCTCTCCTAGCATTTTTCCTGCCTCTGCCCTAGTCTCAGACATGCCAGGTGCCAGGCAAGGCTGGTTTCAAAGGCTTGTCTGTGCTTCTAGGGAGCACAGGGGATTTTGATTACAGCCCTGGCTGTAAATGCACAGGCAACACCCTGCTAAGGATGGCTGGTCCTCAGTGCTGATGGGTGCATGCCCAGCACGTCGTGTGCGGTTGTCTCGTGGAAGAAGTGCTCACACAGGTAACGGCTTATTCCCACCATCCCACACATGCTTTGGAAAGTAAATGCAAAGGCCAAGATATTAAGCCTGCTACCCAACATCTGGATGTGCGTAGAAGACTGCTACAGGTGCGGACCTGAAGAGAACCCACATTACCTGCTTGACGGCTGTCTCGATTAACTGGTAGCGGTGGGAGCGGCGCATGGGCAGACAGAGACTGTACACAGCATGCAAAGCTGCACAGAAGAAGCTGAGAAGACCAATCTGCTTTCGGTGCCGGAGCCACTGGTCGAGCCAATC
Organism: Scopus umbretta; assembly: GCA_013400535.1. Lineage (NCBI taxonomy): Eukaryota > Metazoa > Chordata > Aves > Pelecaniformes > Scopidae > Scopus > Scopus umbretta. The sequence continues at coordinate 12,754 of VZTL01084492.1, forward strand.
TGGAAAGCGCCTGTATTTGGTGCCATGGTAGAGCTGCAAGCAGGCTGCCAGCACCCCGGGCAGGTAGACGAGAGACAGCATGACGTAGGCCACGCATGGCAGCGTTGTGTTGACCACCTCGATGGGGATCTTGTACAACTTGTTCTTCTGCTCTCTGATGTAAGGGTGGATAACCTGCCGGATCAGGTTGTAAGTGAAGAAGCAAAGAAAGAGCCCCAGAGCCAAAAAGATGGGGATTTTCCAGGCTGGCAAGAGGCGCAGGGGTATGTTCTCAATCTCACAGGCTGACGACATGCAGCCCATGTCCACAGGGGTGAATCCCATGACTTGAGCAATTTCTGCTACAGTGCGCTTGGCTTCTTGGTTATTTGAGCAAATCAGAACCTGCAATGAACAGAAAGATACACACAGGGCAAAGAGAGATCAGGCTGCTGGGAACGAGTGTGTGGGGAGGGATGCTGTGCTAAAGGAAACCTACATTATTCCCCTGAGCATCATGCTTCCTGGCAAGCTTTCTGATGGGGATTTACCATGGCTGCCAAAGACCTCCCTCCTGGACAGGTTTCCTTTCATGTGTGCACCATCAGTTTGTTTTACTGGCTGTTTTTAGATAAACAGGCAATTAAATAATACTTTTCACTTAGGCAGAGGCTCCAAAGACTACAAAGTGTGAAATAAATGGGGGTACTTAATCTCTGAGCAAAGAAATGCAGAAGCTATGGGGTAATCTCTGGATGCCACAGCCAGCACTCTGACCCCTTTTGCTGGAGCCTAAGGCCATTTGCTGATGCTGCCGGACCTCAGGTGCTGAAAGAGTTGAGATTTGGCCCTTGGCAGAAGAAAACAATACCTGCTTATTTCCATCCCTGGCACCTGACTGCAGTGTCCATGCAGAAACCACGTTAAACCCCTTAACCACGGTGCAGGCTGGGAACAGGGAAGCCAAGTACTCTGCGTTGGATTCTTTGTGATGGTTCATCTCGGTGTTGTTACTAACATCTACCAGGATCTTGCCTGCCAGCACATCAGCCAGGTCACAGAGGGTGGAGTAATGTTCCCTGAAAACCGCCACAAAAATGACATCCGTCTTCTTCACCGCGTCAGCCTGGAAGGTGACTTCTGCTTCAGAAGGGAAGAGGCCAGCTTTGCGCTTTGGGTTGCGGCTGCCGACCACCACCTTGAACCCGGAGCACACCAGGCGGATGGCCAATGACCGCGCAAAGTCCCCACTCCCCAGCACCCCGATGGTGCGGCCGGCCACAGGCGTGATGCTGGGGTCACCCTCCATGCTCTGATGGCCCAGCAGGGGTTTGGCCATGTCTCCTCCGGACATCCTGGCAGGAAAAACAAGGGGAAACGCAAGTTCATTGTGAAGCTCTTGCAGAGGCCCAGACCACATTCACACCACTTAGGCCATTTGAACGGAAGTGGATGTGGTTTTGGACCCAGTAGCCCAGGCCGTGTCTGCCAAACCCACCAGCAAGTCTGCAGTAATGTACAAGCACCATCGGAGGGGGACAAGATACCACACCAGGTCGAAGGTGAAAGATTTTAGGAAGGTTTCCCGTGTTTGTGTGACCCAACACCTGGCTGCACTTATCCATCCTTTGCTGTTCTTCGTGCTGGCATCTCATGCTGCTAGCACAATCCTAACAGTGACCAGGACTGGCAACTCTCAGAGGACCAAGGAGCCAACAGGCCTCTTCCAAAAGGCCCAAGGCCAGGGGTCCATGGGGATCCCTGAGCCCACATTTGAGAGAGCTGGGGAGGTGGATTCTGATCTGGAGGAGGAGAATCAAGGCAGGGAGTTTAAGCCAAAATGAAAGTGTCCTAAAAGTGGTGAACAAAGACAGTTGCAGCCTTTGCCTGTTCCAATATCTGAATCTGGCAAGCGCTGTTTGCTTCAGCTCTTCAATGAGTAATGAGAACTTACTTGTGACATTTAAAAAATATATTAAAACATGATGGGATTTGCTCATGAAAGATCTTGATGAGCTTTACAAACGTTAATGAATTTTGCCTTGTAACACTCTACTCTCCATAACAGATTACATATCGACACCACGGAGAGGTTTTAAGCAGATCAATAAATTCATGGGCAGCACACCAGCCGGCCCTGGAGGACAGATGAAACTCAGGCAGGGAACTGCCAGGCTGTTCATGGGCTGTGCCACCAGTGGCTCAAATCTGCCTCCCAGCTTAAGGAATGGCAAATTTGCCCTCAAGGAATGGCAAATTCCTTAAAGGCAGATTTTTAAAGGGCTCAGGAGGTGGCCCAGGGAACTTAGACACCAGGACATCTGGCTTTTGTACTGGGGACACTGGTAGAGATTATAATAAAGACCATAATTAACAAACTCATGATATATTGAGGACTGAGCCAATGTTGTTTTGGCAGAATACAGTCTTGCCTTACAGCTCGTCAAGTTCTTTCAAAGTGAAGGTGACCACTCTCTTGGGGTGACCTGGTCCCTGGCACAGGCTGTCTTTTTCACAGGCTTTTGGAAATGTCCTTCACCCAGGGCTTTTGTGGGATTGGAGCAGCAGCGGGGCAAAGGGGAAGGGAACTTCTACATGAATAGTTACCAATGGGAAACAAAAGGTAAGAAGAAATAAATAATTTTCATAATGGGAAGAGGTTATCAAGGGATTTCCCTGAGGATCTGTGTTCTTCCACATGCTCATAAGTGATCTGGGAAAGGGAGTGAACACTGAGAAGATGGAGCTTGTGGGTGATGATCATTTGGGACAGTCAACCTGTCTTGAGAATCTGCAGAAGGATCTCCTCATTCAAAGTGCCCGAGCAGCAAAATTCACTATTGACACATGGCAAGAGCTGCCTATGGGCATAGCCCCCCCTAACGACATGTATACTTTAATGAGCTGTAAATTTAATAAAACCACTCAGAAAAAAAGATCTGAAGGTCACAGTACTCTGAAAATACCAGATTGGTGCTCCCGGTAGGCACACATCAAAGAGAGCCTGAGTTACTGGGGGAGTTCTCTCACAAAGCAACCACAATCTCTCAGTCCTGCTCCTCATGGAAAGCCTACAGCAGATGGACCTCTAAAACTATAATTCACTGTTTTGGATACAAAAAATCATGGCTATGGTGACAATACTGCTTCTACAGCAGAGGTCTGTCTACTCTCCTTGCCTCTCACCAAGCAACCCCCCTGTCCCAGAGACCAAAGATGCATGTTCACAGAAGAAGGGCTCTCAGAAGAAAACAAGTGCCAAAGAAAGGCGTGATGATTTCTCCCCTTTCATAACACCTTTCCTCTGCTCCCCACATATCACGTAGCCTTTCTTTCACGCTCTAGGTGAGTAAGAGAGTCCTGTTAAACTCAGAATTACTCATACTTCATGCTGAAGGTTTCCACTTCTGTTCCAGACCTGCAGAAGGGTTTGTGTGCTTCAAGGCTGATTTGGTGAGGCTGGCTGTGTCAGCTGCATTAACCCAGGCTGCTGCCTGTGCTCGCCCCCTGCCTTAGGTATATTCCATGTGTATCACAGTCACTAGGATGTTTTGGCCAGGAATTAGTGTGAAAGGCATACAAAACAACACAGATAAAACTACTATACCAGTGTATAAATCCATTTACTGAACTGCACAGTGCAGTTCTGCTCACTCGGCTGCAAAAAAAAGAGAATAACACTAAAAAGGGAATAACACTAGAAGAGAGCCACAGGGAAAGAGTGAGAGAGATGACAAGGGCTGTCAGCTTGGAAAGGAAACACATTGGTGAGGAGGGAGAAGGGAACGCCTGGGATTTCTTGAGGTGAAGAGCAACCTCACAAGCAGACCTCAGGTCAACGGGAACGCTGGAGAGCAGTATGGACAGACCAGTCCTCTCTGTCCACAACCAGCCATACTGCAAAACCCCTAATGTGAAGTAAAGCAGCTCTGTCTGAAAAGATGTTGGTTTTGGTTTTGTTTTCTGGCCCCTGCCTATCAGACGCTTTACCAAAAGCTCACTGCTTTACTTTTTAGAAACCTTCTTGCTCCACCTAAATTTATTTGTGGCCAGAACTATTTGTTCTAGGGCCAACGCTATTGTTCAGCCTAACAAGCTTTCTTTCCTACACTCCCCCCACCCCCCCGCCTCCT